>JAVTVY010032670.1:0-141044 GCA_036873755.1 Hanleya hanleyi
GACATAGGCCATGAAACCATGGAACTCTAAAAACATTTACTACAGTGGTGAATTTGGGGCTGTCAATCATACAGAATACATGTACAACATTCTTAAATATAACATCAAATATCGGAATCCAATTTTATGAGCCCTACCTCTCCGATCACATCGACTTATACGTCAAATGAATGCAAATGTTACTTATAATTGCAAGCGTAAAACTTAGTGTTCAAATAATTGGAAATAAAACCATTATATTCACCTTACATGCTGACCGTATATTAAATATAATTAAAATGACGTTTTTATGTAGTGACACTGAAGGCGTTATTGAAGCAGCTCTACGCCAATCAGAACTGGGGACGTTGTTTACACGTCACGTTTCCGAGCGAGTGCTGCGTCACCGTGAACACGCCAGCCCGACAGGTCCTACAAAGCATTGCATGAGAAGTGTCGTCGGTCCGAAACCGAGGGATTCCATACCTTAGGAGTGAATGCTATCTGGAGAAACTGAACACCGTGGATCCCTTGGAATGGGCCCAACAACAACGCTCCAACACCAAGTGGACAGTGGAGAGTGTGACCAATGTTACGTTTTTCGTTACCAAGCTGACCGACCACTCCCATCGGCTGAATGCGTCACTCATGCACTGATGAGTACCATAACATGCCGTACATACTCTATATGTCTACATGTTGATCGTTGACGGTACGGAGGTGACCGAAGAGACACGGATGTTACCGAAGATGTCATGGCTCGGCCCTCGACTTGGGGATAGTTGAACTGAGTGTGCTAAAAATAGATCACCAGCTAGCGTGCTATAAAAGGGAAGCGGCCTGGACGTTTCATCAGACACTCTGTCAACCACCAAGATGTTCACTTGCACAACTTGCCAAAAGCTGTTTACTCGTCTAGATAAGTTACGACGCCACGAGGCCTCCATCCACAACGATGCCCGGTATACTTGTATGATCTGCGCACGGTCATTCAATCGGAAGGATCATTTACTGCGTCATGAGAGGGTACTCCACGCGGGTGCGACGGTACTATGTAATGATTGTGGTCGACTCTTCAAACGACCCAGTCGGTTTAGACAGCACCAACGTTTGATGCATGCCCCGTCTCTACGGTTTGGGCGACAACTTTCCACTAAAGAGGGGCCGCGGAAGGTCAGACCCAGTGAAGATGAACCCGGAGAGACGAACGCCACTGGTGATGCGATGACGAAGAGCCTGCCTATACCCACGGTCCAGGAGGGCCTGGATATCCAGCCGGACCCCACCGTTACGGTTTCGAGTCATACGCCTGACAACATCGAACATTTTCTGGACGAGCCCATAAATGTTCCTAGCGATCTCTTACAGGGCGCCCATCCAGTGAGTGACATCTATCGGCGCCATTGGTCCATGATACGGCACTGTTTCCACCGTCATCGCCCTATTCAAGATATCTACAATTTCCGACTGACCGACCTCGCCCGTCTACGTAGCTACGTAGAAGCCATCTTCAAAGATCAAACTACGGCCTTCAAATTGAATCTGGCGTTTGGTTATGTGCTGCAGCATAAAGAGACAGTCCAAGTCCGATACTTTTACCCGAGCAGTAACATCCAGGTATTTGACCAACCGTTTACCATCATTAACCGAGTGTCGCTAGAGACGATGCTGGAGAAACTGAACACCGTGGATCCCTTGGAATGGGCCCGGTTGCAACGCCCCAACACCAAGTGGACAGTGGACAGTGTGACCAATGTTACGTTCTTCGAGACCAAATTACGGAATCTTCCCATCGGGTGAATATATTCACCCAGGCACTGATAGATACTCAGAATGCACAAGCAACTATCTGAGGATATGTTGCCTCAACGGTATCCTGGGCTGCCCGATGATGATTAGAATAAACGGTTCAAAGCGAACATGGCCGAAGATGGAACTTTCTGAAATGAAGACTTCTGATTGGACAAGAATACATCTAACGGACAGGAACGAATATGACAGATGCAAATGGTGGCCTCTGATTGGACAAGTCTTCTTGAATTGTAACACCAAGTGGATAGTGGAGATAATGACCAATGTTGCGTTCTTCGTGGTTAAACTGACCACCACCTCCATCGGATGAAAGTATTCACCCATGCACTGATAGATACTCAGAATGCGCAAACAACTATCTGAGGATATGTTGCCTCAACGGTATCCTGGCCTGCCCGACGATGATTAGAATAAACGGTTCAGATGGCACTTTCTGAAAATGAGACTTCTGATTGGACAAGAATACATCTAACGGACAGGAACGAATATGAAACATGCAAATGGTGGCCTCTGATTGGGTAAGAATCTTCTTGAATTGTAAATATACCCAACGCGGCTCCCCCAGCGTGGGTATGATGTAACATTGGGGAGAATAAACTATATGAAAAAAACTTCTTGTTGTTGTTGTTGTTCTCTCATGTGTCATCCTTGTTGTTGTTGCTGTTGTTGTTCTCTCTCTGGTCTATATCATGGCGTTATGTTAGAGTGTTAAGGTGTAACGACGGGCGTTGACGGGCATCACCGCATTTCGAAGAATTAGTGACAATTCCATGGAATATCAGAGCTTCTGAGCTATTTCACCAGGGCGTTGAAGCATTAAGAATGGTGTTGGTGGGCGTTGCTACAAGATGACACCTCACACGGTCCATTTGGACCGCGGATGGTCCATCTCTACACCAAATAACATCCTTCACTGCTAAAAAATGCCCACTTTCGCTACAACTTGTACTAATGACGTCACCAATGACGTCACAGATGCTATAAATATCCCTGAAATCAGGGTCTATACTCCGAGAGCTACAACATGATACCCCACACGACGCATTCGCAACGCGGATGGTCCATCTCTACACCAAATACCTTCCTGCACTGCCCCAAAAGGCTCACTTTCGCTAATACTCCTACTGATGACGTCATCGATGACGTCACAGATGCTTCGGATATGCCTCAATTCGGAATGTACACCCCGAGAGCTACAAAATGACACCTCACACGACGCATTCGGACTAAGGATGGTGCATCTCTACACCAAACTCACCCTCACGCACCCACAAAATGTCCACTTTCGCTACTACTCGTACCGATGACGTCATCAATGACGTCACAGATGACGCGGACATCCCTCAAATCGGAATGTACACCCCGAGAACTACAAGATGACACCTTCCAGGACGCATTCGAACCGTGAATAGCCCATCTCGACCCCAAATACCTTCATGTACTGCCAGAAAATGTCCACTTTCGCTACTACTCGTACCGATGACGTCACCGATGACGTCACAGATGACGCGAACATCCCGCAAATCGGAATGTACACCCCGAGAACTACAAGATGACACCTTCGAGGACGCATTCGAACCGTGAATAGCCCATCTCGATCCCAAATACCTTCATGTACTGCCCGAAAATGTCCACTTTCGCTACTACTCGTACCGATGACGTCACCGATGACGTCACAGATGACGCGGACATCCCTCAAATCGGAATGTACACCCCGAGAACTACAAGATGACACCTTCCAGGACGCATTCGAACCGTGAATAGCCCAACTCGACCCCAAATACCTTCATGTACTGCCCGAAAATGGCCACTTTCGCTACTACTCGTACCGATGACGTCACCGATGACGTCACAGATGACGCGAACATCCCTCAAATCGGAATGTACACGCCGAGAACGACAAGATGACACCTTTCAGGACGCATTCGAACCGTGATTAGCCCATCTCGACCCCAAATAACTTCCTTCGCTGCCCCAAAATGGCCACTTTACTTACTACAACCAACTGCGCATGCGCAGATTAACGCGACATGCATTCAAAAACACACCATTCTGACTCTACCCCACACAAGCTTCACTTTGACACCTCACACGACCCATTCGAACCGTGATTAGCTCATCTCTAACCCAAACACACCCCTACATAGCACCCAAAATGCCTGTTTTCTATACTACGGCCAGACTGCGCATGCGCAGACTATTGAACACGGACGAACCATTAGCCCAGTCGGATGCTGCTGCACGAGAGCTTCAAAATAAGACCTCACTCGACCCCATTGGACCACCAGGGACTCACCTAGACTCCAACATGTCCACCCCGTATGGCCCTATACACCCATAGCCATGCAGTATAGGCCTATGGGCCTACCCAGGCCTCGGTGACTTTTTTCAAAAATTTCACCGATTCGCTCCGCAACACTTCCTATCGTGTTCTAAATGACGAGACGAGTAAAACGAGACCCCACAACCCTACCGCAAATGTATAGAAGTGGGTTTCCCAGTAGGATAAACATTGAACCTATACCCCAGTATGGGTCTATATGGGGCTCGGTGACTTTTTTCAAAATTTCACCGATTCGCACGGGGACACTTCCTATCATGTTCTAAATGACGAGACGAGTAAAACGAGACCCCACAACCCTACCGCAAATGTATAGAAGTACGTTTCCCAGGGGGACAAACATTGATCCTAGACCCTCAGTATGGACTATATGAGGCTATATCGTACTTTTTCAAAAATTTCACCGATTCGCACGGGGACACTTCCTATCATGTTCTAAATGACGAGACGAGTAAAACGAGACCCCACAACCCTACCGCAAATGTATAGAAGTACGTTTCCCAGGATGGTCCTATACCTCCAAATACCCCATATGGGCATTTTCCCGTAATTTAGGATAAAGTCCGTATTCCGTATTTTTTCAGGAAAATTTTTACATACACCCACCCTGGAACTAGGGGAAGATAACTCTGTTGATGGACAAGCCCCGTTAAGCCCGGCGACCTATATACCCCTCATACCCCATATAGGCATTTTCCCAGGTTTTTCGATAAAGTCCGTGTTCCGTATTTTTTTTTTTCAGGAAAAATTTTACATGCAGCCACCCAGCCATCAAATACCCCTTCACCTAGGCTTTACGTTGATACCTCACTCGACCCCATTCGACCATTAGGGGCTCCCATAGATGCCAAAACGTCTATTTTCATACCCTTGGGCCACCGCGCATGCGCAGAATTACCCTAATTCAACCCCACACCCAGTCCATCAGATGCCCCTTCATGAATGCTTCACTTTGATACCTCACTCGATCCCATTGGACCATTAGGGGCTCCCCTAGCTCCAAAAAGGCTATTTTCATGCCCTTGGGCCACCGCGCATGCGCAGAAGGCCGATATGTCAACCCCACACCCAGTCAATCAGATGCCCCTTCATGAATGCTTCACTTTGATACCTCACTCGATCCCATTGGACCATTAGGGGCTCCCCTAGCTCCAAAACGTCTATTTCCATGCCCTTGGGTCACCGCGCATGCGCAGAATGCCGATATTTCAACCCCACGCCCAGTCCATCAGATGCCCCTTCACGAATGCTTCACTTTGATACCTCCTACGACTCCATTGGCCCATTAGGGCTCCCCTAGCTCCAAAACCGCTATTTCCATACCCTTGGGCCACCGCGCATGCGCAGAATGCCGATATTTCAACCCCACACCCAGCCCATCAGATGCCCCTTCACGAATGCTTCACATCGATACCTCACTCGACCCCACTGGACCAGTAGTCAATCTCCTAGCTCCAAAAAGGCTATTTTCATACCCTTTGGCCTCCGCGCATGCGCAGAATGCCGATAGTTCAACCCCGCGCCCAGCCCATCAGATGCCCCTTCACCTAACCTTCAATTTGATACCTCACTCGACCCCATCGGACCCTTAAGGGCTCCCCTAGCTCCAAAAAGGCTATTTTCATACCCTTCGGCCGCCGCGCATGCGCAGAATGACGATATTTCAACCCCACACCCAGCCCATTAGATGCTCCTTCACCTAACCTTCACTTTGATACCTCACTCGACCCCATCGAACCATTTTATCTAGGGACTACTTTTTCTCCGCGGAAGCTTTTTCCCGAGACCGAATCACCGCCAAAACCACGGCCAAACCGCATCACCGCGCATGAATACATTTTTTTTTTTTTTTTGCCGGAACTTTTTTTTTTTTTTTTGTCAATGCACACCCCCCCAATAACCCCCCAATGCCCGAGTTGTCTCCCTTGCATCCATAGTGTAGAGATGGCGCCACACCCTCAATTGTGACGTCATAGTTACATCCGGGGGAAATAATACTCAGGCTGCTCAATTACTACTACTTGTCCCCTACACTGAGGGCCTGTCTTATACTAAATAGAGCCTTATTGGCTCTGCTCGCAAGATTAGATACAGTTACGTTGAATTTTCCGTTACTGTGCAGAACAAGGCCTAGATATTTATATGAGTTAAACTTTCAAGAGTTTGTACACCAATATGGAACTGTTCTTTGCTTTTCTGATTTTGTCCAAAAACAATAGTCTTCGATTTCTTTATATTAATCGATAGGCCCCAGTCACTAATATAATTTTGGAGAATGTCCAACTTGTCTTGCAGGCCATTCTTACTTAATGATAGAACAACAATGTCATCTGCATAAGCAAGACTATGAACAGGTTCATCAAAGAGAACTGGTACAGAGCAGCTACTCTGTTCAAAATCTTCTAATAGGTCGTTAATAAACAAATTAAATAAAATCGGGCTCAAAACACTGCCCTGGTGTACCCCACGAGTAATGGCGATCTCTTTACCCAGTCCATTCTTTGATTTGACTCTAGATATACTAAGCATATACATACTTTTTATAACCTTGTACATGTTCCCTGTAATGCCAGATTTTAACATTTTCAGGAACAAGGCATCGTGCGACACGCTATCGAAAGCCTTGTTGAAGTCTATAAAGGCAGCATATAGCTTTCCTTTGCGTTTAGCATATTTATCTATGAGGGTTTTCATCACAAAAATGTGATCACTAGTTCGACATCCTTTTTTAAAGCCAATTTGACACTTGCTTATGGAGTTATTCTCCAGGACCATATTAGCAAGTCTTGTGTACAATATTTGGTTAAATACTTTAGCAAGGCAACTGGCAAGTGTAATGCCTCTATAATTAGAGGGTTCAAGTGGATTACCATTCTTGTGAATGGGAACAATAATACCAACTGCCCAACTTTTGGGGTAAGTCCCAGTCTTCAAGATAGAGTTAAACAAGTGGAGCACTGTATCAACCATGTGAGGAATTGCAGTTTTGAGCATCTCATTCAAAATGCTATCAATGCCACCAGATTTATTGTTTTTCAGTTGTTTCAAAGCATTGTTCAGTTCATTGTCAGTTATGACAGTATCAAGATCTGAAGGGAATAGGTTTTGTTCTAAATCCATTAGAGATGCCTTAATTTCTTCTTTTCTGAACTCATTAAGATTATCACAGTTCTGCTGATGGAGCTCAGTGAAATAGTCCGTCCATTTATTCAGATCTATTCTATCACTGAGACCACTGCTTGAATTTTCAGATTTCAATTTTTTCAAAATGTCCCATGCAACAGATGAATCTTTCTGACAGATTTCATCGAGCTCTCTCAAAAGTTTACTTCTGTAGTTATTTCTGGCATGATGTACTTTTTTCCTGTATTCTTTTTTTTTACTGAAAAACTTTGACTTAATGTGTGGGTTTAAGGGCCATCGATTAAATTGTTTATTTAATTTTGTCATTTGTTTTCGGAGATTATTACATTCACTGATGAATTAACTGTGGGGTCTCTGTGGGGTGAATTTTATATGCTAGCGTGTTGTTTTGGG
Organism: Hanleya hanleyi; assembly: GCA_036873755.1. Classification (NCBI taxonomy): domain Eukaryota; kingdom Metazoa; phylum Mollusca; class Polyplacophora; order Lepidopleurida; family Hanleyidae; genus Hanleya; species Hanleya hanleyi. The sequence continues at coordinate 7,670 of JAVTVY010032670.1, forward strand.
CTTCTCTTTTTTCGCGAATACCTGTATTTATTTTCTCTGTCACCAAAAAACCCACAGTGCCAGCCAGCTATGTTGTCATATGGGTACAGGACACTCCCCCCACAACACCTTCCCCCACAAACCATTTCCCCCCCAGTCACTTCCCCCCCAAAAAATCATTTCCCCCCCAAAATTTTGAGTCACTTCCCCCCCTGTTTTGCCATTTCCCCCCCTAAAAAAAATATGATATTCTATGGTACACATATGCATACCCAGCATTACTTGTCAAATAATATGAACCTTTAACTTATTGTATAACAAATAATAAACATGTTGTGAGGCAATTTGTTTTCAAAGGTAAAGTCTACTAATGTTCAGTGATTAATCCCACTGATTAATCCCAACAACCATAATGTTCTTTTGTGACGCATTTTCTTTTGAAGTGCTTCAGTAAGATGTTCTGTTGTGAGGCAATTTCCTTGAAGTGCTTCTGTAAGAAGTTCTCCTGTAGAGAGAACAAATAATGCTTTATTTGCTTGTCTGTGTAAGACAATTGATCAATGATCAGACATTTGCAGATTAGCACCCACCAACATCAACATTAACGGTTTTGTGGCTTGATGGGTTATTTTTGGAAATTGAAGAATACTCATTTTCTCACATTTAACAAAGCAGTTTAACACCTCTCCTGGGGCAATACTTATATTTCATAGGAGTTCATTCTTACTTCAATTCCCCTGTTAATTACTTCATGATGTCAGACCCTGTTTACCCATGTATTAGATGTAACAAGCATGTCAGGCCACGCCAGGAGGCAGTTCATTATGATTCAACAACTGTGTGTGTCTTCTTCTTTTGTATTCCCCCTGAGAACACTGCCAAACTATTCGACACTAATGTCGAGTATGCATATGTGTACAATAGAATATCATATTTTTTTAGGGGGGGAAATGGCAAAACTGGGGGGGGAAGTGACTAAAAATTTTGGGGGGGAAATGTCTTTTTTGGGGGGAAATGTCGGGGGGGAAATGGTTTGGGGGGGAAGTGTCTTGTATTCTGTCATATACAAACGTTTGACCACGTGGCTTTGTTTTTCTTTCCTAAGACCCGGATGTGACATGCGCACTTGAAACCACGACATCCCTTATTACATAGTACTGTTCACACGCCCTATGATATGTACTTTTGTTGCTATCATTATGAAAGCTTTGTTGTTAAAAAAATAAAACTGAACGTTGAACTTTATTTATGGCCTACTCGTTTGAAGCAGCAGACATAAATTTAGTTTACCTTGATTCTGCATTGAACATCAACCATTGAAACGCGGAAAACAACGAATTACGTCAATTATACCGTATTTTCGACGGCATGTTGTCTGATCGTACTATTCTTGTTTATCTGGTGATGCTAAACAATAATGATCTTGTGATCTTTGGGTTAGGTCATAAATTTTCCGAAGATGTACCATTTTGCCTGTCAGGGAACAGTCAGTGACGTCACGGGAATTATATCTTGCCAATACGTGGCGTGTGTACCATTTAAACTGATGGTTTTCTATTGAAACGTGCTTCGAATGAAAAGAATAAACCGTTTTTAGAATATCTGACGTAAATCAGAGACTCACAGGGAAATATTTGCTGGTCGGGGATTAAGGCTTCCGCAAGAGTGATTGGGCTTCGGAGGCATGCGTATTAAACCGTTCCGGTGCATCACATCTGGAGATTCATAGGAAATTCATGTTGTCGTCCCCCGAGCGTAGAATCAGTCCCCTTCGTAGATTTCCGCTTGGGAGTTCCAAATGCCCAGCCACCAGTCAGATTTTTGGACCGGATTCGGGGCCTTCGCGCACATCGCCGGAAGTGACATCATATATAGTAAAATAGATGTTTAACGAAAATTTTGATTACTTTTCAAGTCTGCATAATACCTCCGTTGACCTAGCGTTAAAAAGAATTATCTGGAGATAATTTTCCCTGTTTATCTGGACAGAGCATATGAAAAGTAGTTCGCTCATGTGCAACACTAAAGGAGTCTGCCGGATTGAAACTGATGCGTTGGTTGGTTTCCCCTATACGTCATAGCAACGTAGTAAAGGTCAACTTCCGCTATTGGAGGCAGGGATGTTGTTGGAGCCTGCGAAATGGAGCATGCGCTGTGGCCCCAGGGGAGGTTGGGTATAGGGAACTCCCCGTCATCTCCCCAAGAGTACCATGAGGATCTTGAAGTACATGGGTTCATACGACCCCTAGCCCCGGGTTAAGCGGAATTAGACACAAGTTACGAAATGTAGCGCCATAGATCTTGCACGCTACGTTCGTATTTTGCTATCAGCATGCGATATGTATCGCCAAATTTGAGAAACTTTGAGTGGAGGCGCTTGGTGGAATAGCCCTGTTTTATAAGTTTCTGCAACAATGTTTTGTGACGTTGATTAAAATCATCATGCACGTTCATTGTGATATGGGCTGTTTGGATTTGTTTTTCACGTCTCGTCATTTAGAACACGATGGGAAGGGTCCCAGAACGAAACGGTGAAATTTTTGGAAGAAGTCACCGAGGCCTGGGTAGGCCCAGGCCTATATTGCATGGCTATGGGTGTATAGGTCCATACGGGGTGGATGTTTTGGGATCTAGGTGGGCCACTAATGGTCCGATGGGGTCGAGTGAGGTATCAATGTGAAGCCTATGTGAGGGGGCAACCGATGGGATGGATGTGGGGTAGGAATATCGTCATTCTGCGCATGCGCAATAGACAAAGTGTATGGAAATAGACGTTTTGGGATCTAGGGGAGCCACTAGTGGGCCGATTGGATCGAGTGAGGTATCAATGTGAAGCCTATGTGAGGGGGCATCTGATGGGGTGAGTGCGGGGTTGAAATATTGTCACTCTGCGCATGCGCAGTGGACAAAGGGTATGGAAATAGACGTTTTGGGGTCTAGGTGGGCCACTAGTGGGCCGATGAGATCGAGTGAGGTATCCATGTGAAGCCTATGTGAGGGGGCTAGACTAGGGTGTCGTTTCCATTCTGCTGCGCAGGTCACGTGGGTTGTGACGTCACTTCCGGGTTTCACCTCCAAACCCAGAAGAGTTCCAATGTTCTCTTAGACGTCCGGATGTTCAACCTCCGGGGGTTTTTCCCGGCCCGGCCCGCTCCGGCCACAGCGCGCGCGCGCGCGTCATCACCGGCAGTGCGTGGAGGAATGTCGGGTCAAAAGGTCAAAGGTCACATCCAGGTCAAAAGGTCCAAGGTCTCCCTTTCGGCAAGGTTCGGAGACAATGTTGCGGCATCGATATACAGAGCTTGAACCCCAAAAGGGGATTGTAAGTTAACCTGGGAAGGATGGGAAGTTCCATTTGGACCAATGAGCGGTCGAGAAAAAGAGCCAATGAGCGATCGATAAAAGAACCAATGGACGGGTACTAGAATTTCGCTCACGTCTGCGCCTACATACGGGTACTGATGCTTTCGCCTACGTCCGCGCCTACATCCGGGTTCTTGTACACCCGGGTAATGTTTTCTGGACATGGATGGGTTACCTTTGGCTCCATTCTAGGCCACTGATTGGCTAATACGGTGTTCAAATTGTCATGCGTTATGCTCATATAGAAAACACACAAGACAGGGTTTTTTTGGTGAGATCTCATTTTGTTTTTTATTCAGTAACAACAAAAACGTGAGAACAACCACGTGAAAACTGAAGCCCCGAACAGGGGGGCTTGTACATTGAAAGAACTGAAGCCCAGAACAGGGGGCTTGTACATTGAAATAACATTGAAATGATGGGCGGCCCAGTCATATACGAGTACATCGCGATCCTCGGCCTTGGGGTACTCGTCAAACATCTGTACGATGGTAGATAAGGTCCTTCCCCGGCATCGATGGTACAGGTAAAACAAGCAATATTGTCCGCACACGCTACTGGTCAGGCTTTGCAACGTTTGACTGTTCCAACACCACGTCTCTGTACCTTGATCCATGAAGTATGTTAAATCGGGATGGAGGGGTGGCAGGTCGTACGGGTCAAAGTATTCCCCCTGCTGTTCTGTCAAGTACACGGCCACCCAATGTTCACCGGGCCGATGCACGTATGCAGCAGGATACATACGGTCTAATGGGAACACATCTCGGGCGAACACCCCTTGAAAGACCATACGTGTCTCCGGGTCATTCTCCAGCACGGTGGTTATCTGGTCTGTATCCATGTTAGGTGGAAAAGTCACACAGGACGTTGCGCGCCTTGTCCACTTGAGTGATGTTGTCAAACTCGGCGTAGCAGATCACATTGACGGTGGTCCCCAGGGCTCATACAAAGTGGATTTCCAACCGTAAATTTCCTTGCTTGGATAGGGCCAGCTGATGGTTGTTCTCTAAGATAGGGGTCAGATCGAAACAGAACAACGTATATCCGTTCGCGTAGTCCTCCCGGCTAATCGAATTCCCTTCATCCTGGTTGATTTAACCGGTGGCTGTAAACAGGCTCTGATAGACTCGAATGAAAGTTCGGTGTTAAGGCCGTGGCTGGGACCTGTTGTCCATCCACATGCAGGGCCACAAAATTGATGCCGAAATGTTTAAAGTCAAACGGATTCTCTGGTTAGGCTCCGCTGAAACTGGTATTTTCCACACAGGCCAGGATCAATCGCTTGTGTAGTTCCCCCAGGAACAGATTTTCTTTGTTGGCGCCCATATTTCCAGCAGGCACAGAGAACACTTTGGTTTGTACACGTCGGATAGGGTACTGGGCTGGTTTTGCTTCCAAGGCTTTCATGTGTCCCAATTGAACGGCTGGATTCGGTTTCACTTTTCGGACATACAGGATTGCCTCTTGGATAACAATCTTATAGTCAGCTGCATGCCCATCTACGTTAGTGGCCATCAAGGCGAAGGTCGGAGGCGCCCGTATCAGTCGGATTTTGATGGAGAACTTGTTCAAGAGGTACCGGTCTTGCATGAACATGTCTGCGTGTAGTCGACCCATGAGATCCACCGAGGCATCGTTCGCAGTGAAAGCCTTCCGTTTGTTATATCCCACATTGTCCACCGTGTCCATGTGCTCGGGTGTATCCCGGTAGCTGTCAGCTGAGATTTTTTAGCCTCTCGGCCATATGACGACAGTGTCTCGATGTATAGGCTCGATAGGGGTACGTGTTGGTCGGGTCACTGATGAGTTTGTCGCTGAGAAATATATTGGGTCTTCGATGTGCGTCGTCGCTGGGTCGGTCGTCGACTGGTGCGTGGTTTCGGTGGGGCAGCTCTTTTATTCCCTACGGTGCGTTGTGCTTTGGCCACCAAGGTGCCTCCGCTTCTTTGGACCGCCGTTTCAAGGCTTCTTTGAGTGCCGTACCCCCCAAGACATCACCGGCCACTTGCAGTCCACTGCGTACCGCTTGTTTGCCGATTGCTTTCACCCCGCGCGTCACCAAGGGCAGGAACGTTTTGACGATGCTGCCGAGTATGTTCCCCAGCCCATGTCCTCGTTGCATGCGTGCACCGCTAAAGACCGGAAAGCCACCCCCCGCCTGTTGGGCATAATAGTCCATATAGCTGCGTGCATCGCACTCGTAAGGCACCTTCATTATGCATAGTGGGGAGCACATGCTTGTCGAAAATGAAATGTCAGCACCACTTTCCCGCGTTCGAGTGCCACAGGTCATCCCGTGTCATCTCTTATATCCACCGTGATAGTGTTGATGTCGGTTTGTCGTACGGGCAGGTAGAGCATGTGGGTGAAACTGTGGGAGACTTGATCTCCATACGTCTTTTTAATGGGGACCACCCGTAACAGAGGTGTGTTGATATCGCCCGCGATGTGGTTGTCCACCACGTCCGAGTAGACGTAGAGTCCGTACATACCCGACTTCATATCCATCGGGATCTCGCCTTGGTGGGCGGTGGGACCAGCGAACGTCTGTAGACCGAAACCCAGCATTTGGTGTAGGATAGGACTCAGTACGACACTCGCGTTGGCAGTGAGGATAAGCTGTGCCTTGTCGTTGTGTGCATTGTAATCGAAGTCCACGTGATTCTTGAAGGGAAAGGATTTGATGGGTTTCGATGTATTCGTGACTTCCCGTAGAGCCTTATAATGCAACAGTCTTGACAGCCCACCCATGAACTCCTGGGGTATATCGTATTGGCCTTTGGGGAGGGTGAGTCGGGTGTTTTTGCCTTCGTAGGTCACCTCGTACCACACTTCATTGGCTCGCACGTTGTACCACGAGTAAGGGTATTGGATATCCACGAGGCCACATTCCCATCGTCCAGGTAAATGCAACGGTTGTGGTAACTGGGTGACGTACTTGGCCACGGTGTTGTCAGGAAACACATCCAGCGAACTGTTACTGGGTAGGGTGAGGTATAACATGGCGACTGAGCTGTCCTGCTGCTGCTGTTGGTTTTAATAGGTGTTCCAGGCCTTGGGCGGTTGTGTCCGGCGTCGTGTTCGTCGCGTTGACTTGTTACGTGTCACGGCTCTGGAGATGTGGGGTGTCCTGATCGAGGGTGGTTTTTTAAAGGCCTGAAAAGAAGGTGCCCGTTGTGGTGGTGTTTTGGGGGGTGACTCCGGTTCCCATTCGAATTCCCAAGGTTGTGGAGTCTGTCGTGGTGCACGACTCGGTGAGTCACGCTGCATAAAGGCCCAGCGGTGGGGGTTCCCCACCAATTCCTGTGGTACATGCATGTCTCAAGCCTTGAGCGAAGACCTCCCATCCTCGAGGATCCGTGTGCGACCTGCATAGACGCATCAGGTCATTCACTAAATCCGTCATGTGGGTGCCGGGAACCACCTGATTCCACCTGAGTTCGCATTTATCATTCCAAGTCATGTTAGGATTCTGTTTCATCCGTTGTAATACCAGGTCAGCTTGTTTCTTGAACGATGCAGGTACACTCTCCAGCACTTCGTCTTCCACCCACTGTGGGGCTGTGGGTGCTACCCCAGGTAATGGCGGCTGTTGGAGCGGTGCTGCGGTCGGCGGTGTGTCACGTGGTGGTGGTGGGGTAGAGAAGGTTTTGTATTGGTCCATGAACGTCATGTACCGTTGAAGCGTCTCATTGTACCGTTGTACTTTCTCACTGTCGCTCCATCGAGGGTGTTTATGGTCTTCACCGTAGGTGGGACAGGGTAGGGAGATTGGAGGTTTTGAAGGAACCGTGGTTCTACGAGGACCATTTTTTTCGTGTGGTTCATTGCCGGCCGAAGAGTCCACCCAATACTGGACCCAACACGGAAGCGGCCAACGGTGCTAAGATGGCCCCGAGAAAGCCGCCTTTCTGTAACACCTTTCTCTTTTGAGTTTGAGGGACCCGCTTCTGGACTAAGGTTCGGAGACCTGTCGTATGCTTGGCCAGCTTGGTCTTCTGAGCCGGAGTCAGTGGTACGTTACCTTTTAACAGGTTGTACCCGATCTCACACAGACAGCGTACACGGTCAGGGTCCGCACCGCGTACAATGGTTCGGACCAACTCGGGTGGGGCCGTCTTCAATACACGGAGCGTGGGAGCGTGCTTCAGCACTCGCGCAGACATCATGCACAACTAATGCCAGAACCCAAAACTCTGCCCTTTTTATCTACTTCAGAGAACAGAGACAAAGTCAACCATGCTGTGGTATTCATTCTTTTTATTATCCCATCATCAAACACACACTCCAGCTGGGGGAGCCACTGTGGGTGCGTTTACATTATTTTTGCATGTACACGTGGTGGGCCTCTCCGGGAAAGATGCCGGTCCGTAGTCGAAGGTGGTCGGGCGTGGCTTGCTTGAGGTCGAAGAACATATACCCGTGCTGAGGGGTTGTGGCATCTTTAAAGGCTTCCAACGCAAACGGTGTGCGGCCGGGATACATGTCTCGCCACGTGCAGAAGTTGAGTGGTATCTCTCGGGTTTTTGAAGACCACCAGGTAGTGGGCATTTAAGCTGATGTTCCGATGTTCTTTGTTTTTACTGAACAGATTCTGCAAACTGTAGGTGATGCTGAGCCGTCGATGATGGCTGACTTTGGTAAAGAGTTGGATGACCCGCGCATCCGTCTCCGCCATGAGATCATCCAGAACCACCAAGGTGTCGGGTTCCAAATCGGCCAGGTTGGGTAGGCCTTCCAGGAACATGATGTGGGGCATTGCTGCATACGCTTCCTGCCATTCTCCGTAACACCACACAACTCGGGCAATGGGTGGGGTGATCATGCTGTCGGCGTGTTGAAGGAGCTTCCTGACGAAGTGCGTTTTGCCGGAGCCAGTCGGTCCTGCGATGACGCAAGTGAAGGGATGCTGCCACCGAGGATCCATGGTTCGAGCTGTATGCACTGTCGTGGTAACCCGCTCTTGTAAATTTCGTACGAGTGAACTGGAGTGGTGGTGGTGGGTACAACGTCGGTCGTCGTTGTCTGTTCACTGCGAGTGATGATGGTGGTGGTGGGTACAACGTCGTTCGTCGTTGTCTGTTCACTGTGAGGGATGAAATCCGGTGGATCTTCAGACGTAGTGGGTGTTCTTGGTGTACGTGTGGAGCTTGGTGAGGCATGTAAATGGGGTGTGGTGGTGACTGGGCTCGATACGGGGTTGACTGGTGCTATCTGTAGATCGGTTTCACCGGTGGCTGGTGTTCTCAATTGGTTAAGTAACGTGCTGACATAGGCTACGTCGTAAAACACACCTCCGTACAACACACTCAGCAGGGTTAGCAATATCACCACAAAGCCCACTTGCGCTTTGCGCGTTTTGGGAAACGCTGTGTTCAGAGGCAGCTGCTGTTGTCCATAGCACTGGTCGGACGTGGAATGAAGGATGACGGTAGTGGTGTCTGGCTTTATAGTCGTTTCACCTGGTTGGCAGCGACCCAGGAATTGAAGGAACTGGGCCAGCCTTGCCATTTGACGAAATGAAACAGTTTGCCACGTCGACGTTCCGTTTTCAAAATCTGCTCCACCGTGTAGTAGTCTTGCTGTGTTTTTACGACAGGCTGTAATTTCGTCTCGTAAAACGTCCCTAGCAACGGTTCCCCTTGAAGATCTTCCAGTTCATAGACTCGCTGCTGTCGGGGTAGGCGCCGTTTAATCAGGAAGTGCTCATCGCTCCAGTTGGGCAAGTAACTTTTCTCAAATTGACCTTTGACTTTACTGATCCGTACAGGGTCCCCGACCTTGAACACCGCCTTCGTCGTTCGCTGCGATTGCCTGGCGTACAAGACACGCCGGACTTGCGTTGGGTCACGGTAATGGGGGCTCTCTCTATACTCCGATGATAGTCTCGATTGTAACCACTCACAATTTTCGGGAGAACATCGATGTACCGCCTTGTATTCTTATAGGTGAAATATTTATACATGCGGCCTTTGGATGTCCTGTTGACCCTTTCCACCACGGAAGCCTTGGTCTCGTTGCACGTATGGAAGAAAAACACCTTCTGGGCTTTCAGAAACTGTTGAAACGGTCTGTTGAGGAATTCCGAGCCTTCGTCGGTTTGCAAATACAAAGGTTTGCGCCTAGTCTTGAAGATGTCTTTGAACGCCGCTATGAGATTCGCCCCCGTTTTTGTCCGAATGGGTACCACCCACGCATACTTCGATAGGATATCGCTGTGTTTGGCAAAGGCGCTCATATCGACCAAATCCGCTTGCCACTGGGCATCTATTCCTCCCACGATGACCCGGTTCCGTATAAAATGGCGACGGACAGATCGATGTAAGGTATAGGTGTCTTTTTTTCTTAACCAATCCCGGACTTGGGCACGTTGTATCCCCTGGGGTTTGGCCGCTCGATAGAGAGCCGACAATGCACTATAGGCCGCCGGACTGCCGGGACTTGTATAAGTTATCCAACACCTTCTCTTAGCGCTTCATGGTGACAAATGATGATGGACCCTCGCTCTATCGTTTATTTATAACGGGTATATCTTGGGCCGGAGTTTCATTCTAATTTTCTTCGTTGGTTTCCACAGTGTCGATGGTAAATGACCAGTCCAACTCGTCTGATGACTGCTTGATAAGCACTTGATCCACATCTACTACGGCATCTTCCAATGCAGACCATAGATCAGGGTGAAGGGTAAAATGCACTGTACCTCCATCTAGCCGAGCCAATTGAGCAAAGAAAGGACCGCGTCGGATGTACACATCGTGACACAGGTGGATGAGGTCGCCGTCCAGTTCACCAGACAACACGCGTTTGAATTTGGTCCAGCCCTCTCGGGACAGACGAATGTGGGCCGGGCACGGTTGTGTAGGGTCCGCATCACAGATGTCTCCCACCTCCTCCATGATATCGACCGTATCCGCATACACGTGCAGGAAAACCTCGAGGGTCAAGCTGAGATACCCCAGTATTATGTGCTCCGTCATGGTCAGCACGTGAATGGTACCAGATTTGACTGTCTCTCGTATTTATAGGGAGAACCCCGTGAGATCAAAGGATCGGGTGGTCAAAGTCTAGCTGGGTAATCAATGGCATCGTGGTCTGGTTCATGGCTAGACATTTGTTCATTGGGTTCTGCCGCTGCTTCTCTCAGGGCACGAGCCCACTCCAACTCGTCTGATGACCGCTCGTCCGGTGTAAACAGCTGGTCCACGATAGGCACCACTTTCTCGAAGGCTGTCCACATATCGGGGTCTAGGGTGAAGCCTCGCGTAGGGTCTTGGTAGCGGCCAATGCGTGGGGAAAAGGGTCCACGGTGTGCGTAGATGGCATTGTCTATGTGGATGAGATGTCCGATGAGCTCGCCGCTCAACACCCGTTTAAATTTGGTCCAGCCGTCACGGTGTAGTGTAACCGTATTCGATACGGTCTCAGCACGCGACCAGCAAACATCTCCACGGTCTTCCACGAGGGTGACTTTATCTTCATAGACGTGTAACCCCACCCGGGGTGTAAGGGGAAGGATGGCTCGTAGGACTGGTGACATGCTTGATCCAATGACGAACGGTGAATGACACACACACTGTCTGACCCTCGTATTTATGGTGAGGTCCCACTGTCAATACCACATCGCCAGGGTCAATAGGGCACAGACTATTGTGTGGCCAACCAGCCGTAGAAATGAAAGTGTGGGATCCAGGGGGACGTGTTTTATAGACCATGTCACACATGCACGCCTAGACGTAGCTCTACGGGTGTAGTCCGTGATACGTACTATTCTGATTGGTTATGTGGCTCCTATAGAGATAGTACCTTATCGACAATGGGGACTACTTGTTCCAAAGCCGTCCATAGATCCGGGTCCAGGGTAAAACTACCGTCGTTCAGACAGAGGAGTCGAGCGGAAAAGGGACCGCAGAAAATGTAGACGTCACACAGGCGAATGCTATCACCGTGCATGTCACCCAACAGCACCCGTTTCAAGGTAGTCCATCCTTCCGATGACAAAGAGACGTGCGCTTTGGGTTCAGACGTACACCAACACCTAAGTCCGCTATCGATGAGGTCCATTCGTTTGGGATACAACAATAGGGTGCAGTTAGGTGTAAGCCTCCGGGTAGCCACAATCGTGTCAATAGAGTCCAGCCTGATAGCGATAACAAAATCTTCACCTTCTGCGGTGCGTCTTGGACCAGCTCCAGGTGATCGTCGTTGACGATGAGGTAGACGTCGGACGTCAGTTGGAATAACGCAAGCTCTGTTCCGCTCGCTGCCATGGTGGGAATGAAACGCGAATGGTTAGAGAGGTGGCTTTATAGTGTACCTGTTGGGTAGGGTTTTATACACCGTGCGTGGCACTTGTTATACTCGCTTGCGCCATGAGGTCAATAATGTTAGAAATGCGCTTTTTTCTACTACGCCCTGTGATGGCCCTTCGTGAATGGGCGTAACCTGTGAACATAATAGGAATGCATGAACTAACCCGTCTGTGGGGCTTTTCGGGAACATTCGTGTCTTTTCGGTAAAGTCCGTGTCTTTTCGGTAACGTCCGTGTCTTTTCGGTAACGCCCGTCATCCGGGTATATATGAGGGTCTTGAGGGGTGGGGCGACTGTATTTGACGTGTTGTATGTGTTTTTCTCGGCGACGTCCGTGTCTATCATCCGGGCACTTCACGTCTGCGCCTGCATTGGAGTATGTATGAGGGTCTTCATGCGCGCGCGCGCTGCGGATTCACCCACGCACTTCCGGATAACCCGCGCGCGCTGCGTCCGGGGCGGGCCGGTCTGGGCCGGGCCGGGAAAAAACCCCGGAGGTTGAACATCCGGACGTCTAAGAAAACATTGGAACTCTTCTGGGTTTGGAGGTGAAACCCGGAAGTGACGTCGCAACCCACGTCACCTGCGCAGCAGCATGGAAACGACACCCTAGTCTAGCCCCTCACATAGGCTTCACATGGATACCTCACTCGATCCCATCGGCCCACTAGCTTGTATGGGTTAGAGTCAGAATGGCGTGTGTTTAAGTGCAAGTCGCGTCAATCTGCGCAGGCGCAGTTGATTGTAGTAAGTAAAGTGGCCATATTGGGGCAGTACAGGAAGGTATTTGGGGTCGAGATGGACCATCCTTGGTCCGAATGCGTCCTGGAAGGTGTCATCTTCCAGCTCTCTGGGTGTATAACCCGATTTGAGGGATGTTCCCGTTATCTGTGACATCATCGGTGACGTCATCAGTACGAGTAGTAGCGAAAATGGGCATTTTGGGGCACTGAAGGATGATATTTGGGGTCGAGATGGACCATCCTTGGTCCGAATGCGTCGTGGGAGGTGTCATCTTGTAGCTCTCGGGGTGTAGACCCGATTTGAGGGCTGCCCACGTCACCTGTGACGTCATCGATGACATCATCAGTACGAGTAGTAGCTGACAACGCCCGAGCCACTAGTCCAGGAGGATGCCCCTCACATAGGCTTCACATTGATACCTCATACTACTCCATAGCACCACTAGGGGCCCCCCTACACCCCAAAAAATCTATTTCCATACCCTTGGTCCACTGCGCATGCGCAGAATGCCGCTATTTCAACCCCGTACCCAGCCCATCAGATGCTCCTTCACGAATGCTTCACTTTGATACCTCACTGGACCCAATCGGCCCATTAGTGGCTCCCCTAGCTCCAAAACATCTACTTCCATACACTTTGGGCACCGCGCATGCGTAGAATGACGCTATTTCAACCCCACTCCCAGCCCATCAGATGCCCCTTTACGAATGATTCACAATGATACCTCATACGACCCAATCGGACCATCCATGCCCCATACAGGCATTTTCTCGTATAGATTTAATATGCAATTGTTCGAATCAGGGAAGATAACCCGGCATTTGCCAAAAACCACAAAAGTGCATCAAGAGTTACCTCCCTTTTAGAACTTTTCTGTGTTGGAGGTAGTTTTCCTCCCCATCGACAAAGTACCCCCTTAAATTTTACCCGGTGGGGACAAAAACTATCTCGCAGCACCCCCTGTCGGATGGTTTAGGGAAATCAAGAGTTATCTCCCTGGAAAATATGACATTTTTTCACCTAATACTACTACTAGCGTCTGATAGGCCTGAAAATGGGTCAGTGAAAGCAGAAGGTAAGTGAATACCAACTACCAGCTACTTCCAATGTATTTGAGGTGGTCACAACCCAGAACTGCAGTACCAGAGAGACACACCATCACTAGAATCTCTGATCTTGTGACAGCGAGAAGATTGATAATTGGCTTTTCCAAGTGTACTGGTTGCAGTTCACTGATGGAGAAGGATGGATTGATATAAACTTGAGAACCTGTGTCAGCCATCAGTTCGATTCGTTTCCAATTCTATTGTTGGAAATTGTGACAGGGCACATGAATCTTTTGTTAGCTCCAGTGAGCGTTGTGCGCTGATTGACATAAAATACAGTCAGGATGTCGAGCTGCTCAGTGACTTCACGGACACGTTTACGACATCAACAGCATAAACACTATATAACAGCACATTGTCAATCTATAATGGATCTCTGTAACACTGCATTGGCGCTCTATAATAGGTCAATTACAAGCGTCTGGTATGTGATTCATAATTCAGCCGTCGTCCATTAAAGAATATCCGCGTCCATCATCTTTTCAATATTCCATATAACAGGATTAGCACCAAATTCAAAAGACAATCATAGTGTATATAAATATTTCCTTTATGGTCATAAGTGCGAGTGAATATGATTTAACGTCGCTTTCAACTATATTTCAGTCATATCATGACTACTGTTGGGCCCTATAATCTTTCTCACATCCGGGTACCACACGGGTGGGGTCTTATTCCTTTTCACACCCGGGAACCCCACGAGTGCCTCAGTCGCCTCTTACGACAAGCTCTCTGTGGAGCTGAGGCTTACTCTTACCATGACCTGCGGTATGCAGGACGACATCCCAGGTCAATCCCTGAAAGCTCCACGGGGCTGGAGTCATATGGTGGCGTTTTAATCGCCAGATTTTTCCCACCTCTTGCATATCGCTCCAATTTATTACCTGTATATAGTGTTAGTCCTCGAGGCCCGCCCTCTGTACACGTCTCTTTATAAATATATGTAGGTTTATTGTTTTGATGGGAAATTTTACGCCATACGACGTCGGGTATTACAGGTTAGTTTCTCTGGATATTCTTGCATTTGCCAGGTTTACTCCATGTAAGGCGTTTATTCCATCAGACATCCACGATCCTCATCCATTAACAACAGATGAGTTGTTTGAGCTAATCTGCCATCACAGCTTCTGGGCTAGCGTATCTAATTTCGCTTAAGCCTGTGCAAGGGGTCGTGTGGATACTTCATAGTCGCTACATGAACATCTGCAAGAAAAGCACGGCTGAGATACTATGGCTATGTCCGAAAATCCACAGTATTCTCGGGTCTTATATTAGCTGCCGAGGAATGATTTCCTGTAGTCATATGGTTGCTTTTCAGTCGCCAGATGTCGTCAATTTTTCCCACCTGATGCATATCGCTCCAGTTTATTACCTGTATATGGTAGGATTCTGATAGTGGACTGTTAGCTCCCTAGTCCCACCCTCTGTACGTCTCCCGACAAATGTATGTAGGTTTATTGTTTTGTTGAGAAATTTGAGCCATACGACGTCGCGCATACAGGTTAGCTTTTCTAGGTATTCTTGCACCAGGTTTACCCCATGTTGAGGCTTTTATTCCATCCGACGTCCACGATCCTCATCCATTACCATCAGCTGAGTTGTTTGAGCTGATATGCCATCACAGCTCCTAGGCTAGCATATCTAAATCCGCTTAAGCTGGTGCTAGGGGCCGTGTGTATATTTCATAGTCTCCACATGAATATCTGCAATAAAAGCGCGGCTGAGACACTAGGGATACGTCCGAGAATCCACTCTATTCTCGGGACTTAATATTAGGTGCCGAAGGATGATTTCCTGTGGAGTCAAATGGATGCTTTGTGGTCGCCAGACGTCAACTTTTCTCACTTCTTGCATATCTCTCCATTCACACTTGAGTGTACGGCTGGGTGCAAGTAAGGTATGCGCTGAAATACCAAACTTTACGAGAGCCAAGGCGGATAACACTGTGGATAGCACACATCCATCAAGCAAACGAGAGATAACTTTGGGTTTATACAGGGGTGAGTGAGTGAATAGAATGTAATGTCGCTTTCAACAGTATTTCAGCTATATCGCGACAAACCGAGCACCAGCCAGCCAAGTTGCGTTCCTGCTGTTTCAAAGAAGAAATCTTTGAAGCAGCATGGAACCATCCACCCTCCCCCCACCTAGATAGGACGCTTACATGGTGCAATCACATTATCAAGTTCCTGTTTGATACAGATTTGGATACCTTACTCAGGATTCAGCCTAACAGTAAAGATATCAGCCAGTACTTGGCGGGGTGAGCGAGTGAAAAACATAAATGTACAGAGTATGATGGCCGAGAGGGGCCATCGCGTCTTTCATTTCTAATTTAACGCGATGGAGCGATGGAGCTATGCGATGGAACGATGGAGCTATGCGATGCGCGATGGAGCTATGCGATGGAGCGATGGAGCTATGCGATGAAAAGTCGCGCCATGCGATGCGCGATGAGGCTATGCGATGGAGCTATGCGATGCGCGATGGAGCTATGCGATGAAGCGATGGAGCAATGCGATGGAGCGATGGAGCTATGCGATAAAAAGTCGCGCTATGCGATGCGCGATGAGGCTATGCGATGGAGCTATGCGATGCGCGATGGAGCTATGCGATGGAGCGATGGAGCTATGCGATGGGGCTAGGCGATGGAGCTATGCGATGGAGCTATGCGATGGAGCGATGGAGCGATGGAGCTATGCGATGGAGCGATGAAGCGATGGAGCTATGCGATGGAGCGATGGAGCTATGCAATGGGGCTATGCGATGGAGCTATGCGATGGAGCGATGGAGCTATGCGATGGAGCGATGGAGCTATGCGATGGAGCGATGGAGCTATGCGATGGAGCGATGGAGCGATGGAGCTATGCGATGGGGCTATGCGATGGAGCTATGCGATGTCCATAGCTGAATGATCCATGAACAGATATTTCTTGGAAATATTTTCTAATCAGAAATCCCTAAAGCTGTTCAGTTTTCTTCACCACTTGCACTTCCGCCTGCAGTCCAACAGACAATCGGAGACAGATAGCCTTATATATTATAATAGATAGATATGCATTTATTGCAGTAGCAAGTAATATAGTGATGGCAAATTTGTACACAAAATGTGCCATTCAATAAGTTGAAATGCGAGTGTTGTGGTAAAAACTCTCCGTTACAACAGAACTGGCTGCTAGAAGTTCGGAAACTTGAAGATGCTACCAGAGATGAAATCCTCTGTTCTAAATGTAGGTCAGAGTTGCATACCTACCAAAACAAAAGAACCCAGCTTGTGCACGTTGACACTATAAAATAGTTGGTTGTGATGAGGAATAACCTCTATATAAGACATATACATATGAAACAAACTGAATAGTATCAGCTACAAGTGTAGGCTGCTCGGTTAATATGGAGTGTCGGATTTGACGCTTACATTGCGGAATGGCTCGTACCTTCTTTGTCAGATATCATTAATGCATAGTAAATGGTGCCTCATCCAGTATGTAAATACACATAAAATAGAAGTTTTCTTGAGAACGTGGACTGCATTCGATGCATCTGTGAAGGCAGAATAGTGTGTGTTTAATATCATTAAATAATATTGACATGACGCTAAATATAGATATATTTATTGTTGGTACAGGAGCGCTGTTTTTGGGGCGCGGAGAGTTGGCGCGCGTGAATTATTATTCTAATGAGGGTTCTCTGAATGTTAACAGTACTTAGCGCGGATATTCTAATGAAATAAAGCAGTTAACAGGTGTACTGAATAACAAAGGCGACAGGTGTAGTCTGGTTCTCTAGCGTTATCTGGGACGAGTATAGTAATATTCGTCCCAGGCGTTATGTAATCTACTGGCTTATAAGGCAGTGTGTGGACGGTGTTACTCATCGATGTCCAGGCCAAGCCAGGCTGCGGTACACTTTAGTTTACCTTGATTTACCTGCCATTTGCATGTGCTTCGTCCAAGAAGAC
This sequence comes from Hanleya hanleyi, assembly GCA_036873755.1. Classification (NCBI taxonomy): domain Eukaryota; kingdom Metazoa; phylum Mollusca; class Polyplacophora; order Lepidopleurida; family Hanleyidae; genus Hanleya; species Hanleya hanleyi. The sequence goes on from JAVTVY010032670.1 coordinate 25,128, forward strand.
CTAATTAAAACACATTCATTTAAAATTAATAGTTCCTATATGCATTAGATGGGAATTGGCTTTAATGGGATTTCCTCTATTCATATTACGTGCTTTCCATATCTATATTTTGTAGGTTACTCCATTCAAGACTGGACAGATTCCATTCCTTTCTAGTTCTACGTATCGATTTATTACTTTTATGATATTCTGTACAGGATGGAGTTTGTCATCCTGAGCTGGAGACGTCTGGTGCAGTGCTACGAACACAGGTTTCAGAGTATTTCTCCAGTGTGTTTATCTCTGTTTTTGCCTGGGCGGCACCTTGCGTTCAGGAAGGCTCCTCAGTAGGCCTACCTTGTATTTTCACACCTTTGTAGGATTTCTGTGTACCGCGCGAGGCCGGGCTTCGGGACCGGACTACTCTATGGTGAAAATAAACTAGCGGATGTTGAAACGATAAATAATTTGTGTTCGTTTGAGTCCTACAAATTAGAACATAATAAAAAATACCAATGACGTTTATTTATTATTGAAGATATACGTGTTACATGAACCGAATAATGTGATTTCAGTGACATCGCAAGATGTTAGACGACCATATAACGCGAAACATCATTTGACGAATACTCTACACGCTTCTTTGTTACCTGCATAGCAATATGGTACTGGGGAAGACTGTCCTTTACTGCTCATTAGAATAAAACTAATCGAGGGAGCTGTCAATAGGGTTTTATCACGGACAGCCACAGTAAACTGTGGAAAACATTAGCAGAAAGGGGTGACGGGGTGGGAGAGTATGTGTTAAATCTTGGCTGGAACTGATGGAATACCGGCGAGGCCCTCGAGTCAAAATCATGCCTTACAAGCCAATGAGCGTGATTAAACAGGTTGCCATCAAATTTAGTACATAACCACAGTAAACTACAGAAAACATTAGCAGCCTATTCCTTTGTCACACCGGGGAAATTTACATGCGCAATGACTTTTCATCGCATAGCTCCATCGCATAGCCCCATCGCATAGCTCCATCGCTCCATCGCATAGCTCCATCGCATAGCTCCATCACTTAGCTCCATCGCATAGGCCCATCGCATAGCTCCATCGCATAGCTCCATCGCTCCATCGCTCCATCGCATAGCTCCATCGCTCCATCGCATCGCTCCATCGCATAGCTCCATCGCATAGCTCCATCGCTTCATCGCTCCATCGCTCCATCGCATAGCTCCATCGCATAGCCCCATCGCATAGCTCCATCGCTCCATCGCATAGCTCCATCGCGCATCGCATAGCTCCATCGCATAGCCTCATCGCGCATCGCATAGCGCGACTTTTTATCGCATAGCTCCATCGCTCCATCGCATAGCTCCATCGCTCCATCGCATAGCTCCATCGCGCATCGCATAGCTCCATCGCATAGCCTCATCACGCATCGCATAGCGCGACTTTTCATCGCATAGCTCCATCGCTCCATCGCATAGCTCCATCGCGCATCGCATAGCTCCATTGTTCCATCGCATAGCTCCATCGCTCCATCGCGTTAAATTAGAAATGAAAGACGCGATGGCCCCTCTCGGCCATCATAACAGAGGGCAGACCTCGGGGACTAACAGTTCACCAGCAGAATCCTACCATATACAGGTAATAAATTGAAGCAAGAGGTGGGAAGAATTGACGTCTGGCGACTAAAAAACAACCATATGACTCAACAGGATTGGAGCGATATGCAAGTAGTGGGAAGAATTGACGACCTCTGGCGACTAAAAAGCAACCATTTGGCTCTACAGGAAAGCTACCCTCGGCACCTTACATTCCGACCCGAGAATACAGTGTATAGAATAAGCTGGGGAGGTCATATTGAGCTGTAATACTAGAGAAAGGTCAGCCTGTTCTGAGCGAGATGTAAATCAATGTACATCAATGTGATCCAATGCTACATCATACCCAAGCTCGAGAACCGGCCTGAGTATGCTTATTGTCTTTGTGTATCGGCCATGGTCAGTCACCCTTGCGTTAGATTAGGATGGGAGATAGGTGAGTTTGGTAACAAAAGAAATTGCCATTCTCCACGATCCATCGGGTGTTGGGGCGCTGCCGCTGTGATGGACGACGATGGATCTGATCGAGTAGATTGAACTGGGTCAAATCTGTCTCTAGTGATGGATGATTGCTGATGGTAAAGAATTCATCGTACAAGGCTGCTATCAAAAATAATTTTTTTATGTATTTAATTATACATAAATAATATGTTTTGAAAACTCATTATAAATTATTTTGGAGCTAGAAACATGAGCAGTGTGACTAACGTCACAGGACCTACGAAGTACAGTAGGCATTAGGACTCGAACACGAACTGAACTCTTGGAAATCCCCACCCCCAGTTGAAATCCTGCTCATATTAAGATGGGCACCGCCCAAGTCAGAATCGCCAGTGCTTTTCATCAAAAATCACCAGAAATTTTCATCAAAAATAGGTCAGCTCAAAACTTGTTGGTAACAGTCTCTTAATGCGCCTTCATTCCAAAATAACTAACGATCGCCGATTTAATTTTACAATTTCTTAATTAAAGGAAACAGATTGAATAATATAGGTTTAGTAGATTTCAAGCTTTACGTGTGAAAATACATTTACATCTCTTTAATGGTGCAGTGCCCTTGTCCAGGATCAAAACAACTTTTTGAATCACATTATTTTCCCAACAATACAACACATTTTTATATATAGTACTATAGTAGAAAGGTAGCATTTATGTAGTTTACGGTAATTCAACTCAAGACCCTACACCTTCTATGCACAAGATAATAATGATTCTATGTGATTCTCCTGAGCATAGCCGGTAAAGACGAATAAATAGCGTCTCTACATCTTCTGTAATAGGGCCATGTGGCATAGTGGACTATTTCAATGACAGGGTATTTTTAGACGGACAGTAACTGATACTCATTGGCGATAAAACGCTGGAGCAAAACAGACCACCGTTTTCTTGGCAATGATGAAATGATTGGATGTGAAAGAGGATACATGTTACAGGCTAAACCTTACATATATATATAGCAATATATTGAAGTGTTAATTATAAATCTAATTTTAATCAGAATTATTTCAGATCAGAACTTGATGGTAACAATGCCCTAATGCACGCTCATGCCAAAAATCAAGGTGCTAATGTCAACGGTTCTCCTTATTTTGCCGACGAAAGGATTCGGATGGACTCACTCATTACCGGACAATTTGCGATCTGTAGCCTACTTCGTAGGAATAATTTTTGGAAATTGATAAAAAATGTATTTTCAATATATTTTTTATATATTCTCAAAATATATTTTTTTATATATTTTCAAAATGCATTTTTTTTGTATTCGAGGAAATTGCTAATAAATGCATTTTCAATATATTTTTTATATATTCTCAAAATATCTTTTTTACATATTTTCAAAATGCATTTTTTTGTATTCGAGGAAATTGCTAATAAATGCATTTTCAATATATTTGTAATATATATTTTCAAAATACATTATTGATGTATTTTCAAAATGCATTGTTTGTTTATTTGAGGAAATCGGTAATAAATGCATTTTCAATACATTTTCTATATATTTTCAGAATATATAGAATACATTATTGATGTCATAACAAATGTCTGTATATGTCTAGAGGCGATCCAAGGCAGTTCGCTGGTGATCGCTAGCCAAACCGCCGAACCAGCATGGGTTGGAGCCCTGCTGGTGCATGTTTGAAAGCTTGCCAGTTACTTGCTGACCTTTCTGAGAATTCCGGCTTTCTCCACCATTAAAACTGACTGTCACCATATGAGCGAAATAACCTTGAGTGTGACATTAACCCCCCACCCCACCATATGTCTCTACACATAGGAGAGCTGTGATAAGATATTAATTTACTAAGATCAGTATTATTCATTATGCTACCTGGGATCACAAATACTCATCAGTCCAAGAAGATAAATTTATGAAGGATAAAATAAATCCTCTTAGCTGTCATACACAGTAAAAGGTTTCCTGATTTCAGATATCTGATCTGCATTAGGGACCATTCAAAATTTATCCTGAGGGGGGGGCCGGTGGAATTTGAGGGGGGGTCACCAATAACTTCGAGCCCTACGAAGGGGGGGTCATGTGTAACTAGGCTGTGTGTAGAGAGGGGGGGGTGGGGGGTCATCAGTAACTTGATAAATGATGGTGATAAATGGACAGCTATTCAGCTAGGACTTCTTGAGCTTCTGTATGAATTTCATGTTTTCAGGTCAAGGAACCAGGCTGGACTTTAGATCAGGATAGATAGATAGATAGATATCTTTATTCACCATGCATAAAGTAAGAAACTGTACAATTCGAATGTGAGATAACTGGCGGGAATAAAACCCCAAGGGGCTTGCTCTATCCCTAGTTACAATTATAACTCTAATACAAATGGCAGGCATAGGACCGTAAGATAGCTACTATTAGATGTACATAAAGAACTTAATTTTCCTGACGCTGTAATACATTGCATAAAAGATGTTCTTTGAGTTTGGACTTGAAAAGTGAAAAGGATTCAACTGATTTTACTTCGGGAGGCAAATTGTTCCACTCTCTTGGACCTTTAATTTTCGTCGTATGATAGGATAGGTTTGAACGATAAAATGGTTTATATAGGTTGATGCGAGAACCTCTGGTTAGATATTGATGTACTGCAGACTGTCTTAGGAAATACTTCTTAAAACTATCTGGAAGTTGATCTTCATGATAAAATGATTTGTGAACAAAAGTAAGGACCGAAAACTGATTTAATTTTGACAAAGGAAGAATCTTAAGATTGTTGAATAGTGATCAGTGTGAGCTTTTTTGTTAGATAAGGAAATGACCCTAATGGCGCGTTTTTGCAGTAGTATTAATGGTGTTAAATGGGTTGTATATGTGTTTCCCCATATCATGTTACAGTATATGAGAAATAGGGATAGATTAGTGAGTAGTATAATATATAGAGCGTTTTCTTGTTAATGGACCTTTTTATATGATTTAATATTCCTATATTGCGTGAGATTTTTTTAACTATGTAATTAATGTGTGTGATCCAATTTAGCTGATTGTTAAAGATTATGCCTAAAAACTTGAAATTTTCGACCATTTCGATTTCGGTTCCGAAAATTTCCAAGTGTCTTGTTGTTGCCCTAAGCTTTTTTCGACATGAATTTGGCTGTATAAGCATATATTTTGTTTTTTGTATATTTAGCGAAAGTCTATTGGCACAGAACCAGTTTTTTAGCTTCTCCAGTTCATGCGACATAATTGTAATAACTTCTTGGGGGTTTTCGGATGAGAAAGTAACACAAGTATCATCTGCAAATAATATGAAATTAAGTATGTCGGAGGCACTGTTGATATCATTGATATAAATTAGAAAAAGGATCGGCCCCAGTATGGATCCTTGTGGCACTCCAAAAGAAATCGGCATAGGACAGGACGTAGCACCGCCATAAGTTACCTGCTGGGACCGTCCCTTAACATAATTAGAGAACCATTGGTTTGCTGTACCACGAAAACCATAGTGATCTAACTTGTGAAGTAAAACATCGTGGTTGACTGTATCAAAGGCTTTCGAGAGATCTAAAAAAGTAGCTATACTGAATGTTTTGGATTCCTTAGCATTGGTCAGAGTATAAAGTAAGCAAGCAGCATGCGATGTAGAATGATTGGCCCTGAAGCCGTACTGGCAACTGGAGATAATATTGTTTGCATCTAGGAATTGTGAAATCGAAGTAACAGCTATTTTTTCCAAAATTTTACTAAAGCAAGTCAAGATTGAGATCGGCCGGTAATTGGACAGTTGGGACGGGTCTCCTGACTTATAGATAGGTGTAACCTTGGCGAGTTTAAGTGTATCTGGTATTACCCCTGTTGCAAACGATATATTAATGATATGGGAAAGGGAATGGGAAACATATTCGGCAACGAGCTTGACAAGTGATGTGCGAATATCGTCATGACCAGGTGCGGCTAGTTTGAGTCCTAAAATGGTGTTTTTGACATCTATTGTGGATACAATCGGAAATTCGAAATTTTCGTGAGCATTAGTTTGCAGATAATCTCGAAAGTTTATTCCCACGTTCGGAATTTTTGAATCTAGTACTTCGGCTACAGATGCGAAATAGTTATTAAAATGCGATGATATCATGTCTTTGTCGCTTATTTCAGTGTCGTTTACTATGAATGTTTTATTATTATTATTTAATGTCATTTTCTTGTTCATCAATTTGTTTAATATTTTCCATGTCCCCTTTATATCCTGATTAGCAGCGTTAAATTTGTCTTCAAAATAATGTTTCTTGGCAAGACGTAATGTGTGATTCAATTTGTTTCTATATTTCCGGTATGCTTCTCTATTATACTCGTTTGGAGTGATTAGATAATTTCTATATAACTTATTTTTTTCATGTATAGAGTTCAATATTGCATAAGTGATCCAAGGTTTATTTAAAGTTTTCTTGCTATATTTCACAGTTACCGAAGGGAAGGAAGCATCATATATATGACTAAATTTTGATGAGAATGTTTCGAGAGCAACGTTAGTATCGAAAGAGGAAGTTACATCATCCCAAATAGTATTCCTTATTCTTTGTGTGAACAATTCTTTCGCTTCTGGTGTAAATTTACGAAACGTAAATTCTTGCTCAAGATTGGACGTGTCGATTTTTGTCTTCAGAATGTGAAAAATAGGAAAATGATCTGTAATATCTGTCAAAAATATTCCTGATAAGAGACTGTCGTCGTGAAAATTAAGATAAACATTGTCTATGAGAGTGGCTGAGTGCGACTTTACACGTGTTGGTTTTGTGATTTGCGGGAAAAAATAATTTGATTTCAGAATGTTTAAAAATTCTGCGGAAGGACTATGTCTGTCAGTTTTAAAAAGGTCGATGTTAAAATCCCCTAGCAGGACGCATTTATGTTTTTCAATGTTTTTGCTTTTAAGGAGAGCCTCTATATGATCATTTAACTTTGTTACATTCTTATTCGGTGGTCTGTAAAATATACCTATGATGTATTTTGTATTGTCATGGAGCAGTTCAACAAATAATGACTCAAATTCACCATGATCGTCGGCATGTGTTAGATCATCTCGTACAGTACATTTGATATTTTCATCAACATATAGAATAACACCTCCGCCTTTCTTTTTGTTCCTCGATAATGGGAAAGGTATGTAACCTGGTATATCAAAAAGCATTTCAGTGTTTGGATCTAGCCAACTTTCAGAAAATCCTAAGACCGAAAATTTATGATTTAAATTCTGGAGAAAGCCTGTGATCTCACCGAAATGCTTTCTGATACTCCTAGCATTCAGATGCAGAAACGACAGAGACCTGCTTTCTGCGTTCGGTGTGTGTATATTCGAATTATCACAAAAAGTTTTTTCGGTATAATAATTAGATTGATGGATGCTGATATCGTTCCAATGCATGACTTCGTCTTCATTGTCGTCTATTGGCGTTTTACAATTTTCTATGTTGTTTAATTCTATGGGATTGAAACACAAATTGTCGATGAAGTCCAAGTTCAACATGTTTGTATCTAGATTACTAGTACAAGTGTCGTCGGGAAGTTTTTCATCATAAAATGGTAATACTGAAAATAGGTTGAGTGGAATATCCTTCACATGAGTTGCATCATTATCCATAAGGCAGTCTGCAGTATATGATAGTTATTACAGCAACAGGAAAAAATAGATATAATGGTGAGGCAGGCAAATTCTGGACACACTTTAGCATACAAGAAAAAATACAGTGAGTAAATCCTACAACATATATGTATCTATCAAAGTTTATGGTGAAGAATGAAACAAAAAAGAAAGGAAAGAATAAAAAAAGAGTTGGCATCTTAACAGAAATTACAAGAGATGCCAATTGAGTTTTTCCGCGCCACCAGGGAATTTGATAATATGACCTGAATGTAACAATGATTACACATTTGGTATATATTCTGGATAATCTTAGAAGTCTATGTTTAACAATGATTACACATTTGGTATATATTCTGGGTAATCATAGAAATCTATATTTAACAATGATTACACATTTGATATGTATTCTGGGTAATCATAGAAGTCTATATTTAACAATGATTACACATTTGATATGTATTCTGGGTAATCATAGAAGTCTATGTGTAACAATGATTACACATTTGGTATATATTCTGGGTAATCATATAAGTCTATATTTAACAATGATTACACATTTGATATGTATTCTGGGTAATCATAGAAGTCTATATTTAACAATGATTACACATTTGATATGTATTCTGGGTAATCATAGAAGTCTATATTTAACAATGATTACACATTTGATATGTATTCTGGGTAATCATAGAAGTCTATGTGTAACAATGATTACACATTTGGTATATATTCTGGGTAATCATATAGGTCTACTTATGAATCACTGTAGTCAATATGTTTAATATATCCGCATTTATATAAAAGGATCCCATTATTAGGTATTTGATATTATTGCATATTTCAACAGTGATCAGACATTTGGAGGTGGGTATTGCCAGCTGTCGATTCATTATAGACAATGAACAAGAATTCACAGGGCGGACAAATGATCCGTGTTTGTAAGCGGCTGATTGCATAATCGGGGGCTGGGTGCGGAGGGTTGTGCATTTTAAATGGCGTACTCGCTTGTCCACCGGCTACTATTGACGAACATGCTAAATTGTCAACTGGTCAACATGCGCAACTAGTGCAGATCGAAATACAACAAGCAGCCAGAGGATGCTAGGTCCCCCGCCAAAATGGCAGCAATATTTATAAGCGCTGTCGGTTTCAGAAGATATTCATGAGGATGGCAACAGCTACTTCACAGGCGTAAGAAGCAGAGGGGTCTTTCCACCTTCCCAGGTTTTGAGATCAACTCCGAATGGCTGACTGAATGTTGATTGCTACTGTAATATATTTTCTTTACCATGTAGCATGAAAATTATGTAACCGAAATGCAACCCCAAGAGACAACTCATGGCATATTATCTGCAAACTAAATTTGACAAGAATATGAAGGCATCCTCAACCTATTGCCCAGAAACCAAATTTAGACTTTGCCACAAGGAGTCACCACCTGTAGGTGCAAGCAGGCAAAACACAATCCCAAATGACATCTCATGTCATGGTATCGGCATATGAACTTTGAGACTCTGAAGAGGGGTCCTCAAGTTATTGCCGGTACTAGATGCCCACCGGTGTTCATGTTATTTGGGGTGGGTCACATATGAATACAAAATCTGGGAATAATCTGATGAGCAGTTGCCAAATTATTGCCCGGAAACAAATTTTTCCACCAGGAGACGCCACCTGTAGGCAGAAGCGGGGAAAATACAATCCCAAGGAACATGGTATCGTGGGGACATCTGCATACCAAATTTGAGAAGAATCCGATGAGGGTCCTCAAGTTATTGCCCAGAAACCAAATTTAGATTTTGACACCAGGTGACGCCACCTCTAGGCGCAAGTCAGTGAAATGCATTATCAAGCGACATCTTATGTCACGGTACATTCATACAAAATTTGAGAAGAATCCGATGGTCAGTTCTCAAGTTATTACCCGGAAACGAATTTGTGATGTTGCCACCAGGTGGCGCCACCTGTGAGTGCAAGTGAGCGAAAGGCAATCCCAAGCAACAGCTCCTGGCATGGTAAATGCATGCCAAATTTGAGACGAATCCGATGAGCCGCAACGTTTCTCATGTTACCCAGAAAGGTACATATGTAGGATATTTCAAAGAAATTCGACCAAGTGTTTCTAAGTTATCACTTGCAGCATGGAATAATGGAATGAACTCTAGTGGCGCCACCTCCGGGTGGATTTTGCTGAAACGCATCACCAACGGTGTTTTGTCGCAGGGAATGCATTTACCAAATTTCGAAGAAATCCGACAAATTGTTCGAAAGTTATCGCTCGCGAAGGATTTGAACAAACATGAACGGACATGCATTAAAGATCGGAACAAGACCCAGTGGCGCCACCTACAGGCGGATCTTGCTGAAACGTAATACCAGCGACGTCTTGTCGCAAAGAATGCAGATGCCAAATTTCGGAGGAATCCGACAAAGCATTTAGGAGTTATCGCTTACGCAGTATTTGCACGGACATGCACTAAATATTGGAACAAGACCCAGTGGCGCCACCTACAGGTGGATCTTGCTGAAACGTAATACCAACAGACGTCTTGTCGCAAAGAATGCAGATGCCAAATTTCGGAGGAATCCGACAAAGCATTTAGGAGTTATCGCTTATGAAGCATTTGCACGAACATCCACGGACATGCACTAAAGATTGGAACAAGACCCAGTGGTGCCACCTACAGGCGGATCTTGCGGAAACTTAATACCAACAGACGTCTTGTCACAAAGAATGCAGATGCCAAATTTCGGAGGAATCCGACAAAGCATTCAGGAGTTATCTCTTACGAAGTATTTGCACGGACATGCACGGACATGCACTAAAGATTGGAAGCAAGACCCCAGTGGCGCCACCTACAGGCGGATCTCGGCCAAATTTCGGATGAATCCGACAAAGCATTTGGAAGTTATTGCTTACAAAGTATGTGCACGGACATGTCCGTGCATGCACGGACACATAGAAGCAAGACCCCAGTGGCGCCACCTACAGGCGGATCTTGCTGAAACGTAATACCAAGAGACGTCCTGTCGCAAAGAATGCAGATGCCAAATTTCGGAGGAATCTGACAAAGCATTTAGAAGTTATTGCTTACGAAGTATTTGCACGGACATGTCCGTTCATGCACGGACACATAGAAGCAAGAACCATTTTAAAGTCCCCGGCCGCGTTGCGGCGGGGGACAATAAGATGAAATGGGTCAGTGAAGATACATGCATCGGTACGTGCAGGGAGTGTTGTAAAGTACCCAGTACAATCCATTGTCATGGGCTTCAGTGTGAAAAAAAATTTAGCCATCTGCGCTGAAACACATGTATCAGAACAGGGCTTTGTTTATCGATGGAACCTACTAAAACAGTAGGCTCTATGGTTTATCATAAGCCTAAACAGCATACAGTATCATAGATAGACCTACAATGTATGTTCTGTTAGCATTAATCTCTGTACAAACCTCCTGTAGTGTAGTAGGACATGAGACTGGTAAATGGCTTTATAATCATATTTACTCTTCTCAAGATGTATTAAAAGCTAGGCCCCTACTCATACCAGCTAGATTTGAGTTACTACACAGTGCATCTAGCAAATCCTTTATCTAAACACTTCCAGGTGCATTGCGGCCTGGACATTGTGGACATTGACTAGCTAAATGAATATAGCCTGCATTTTGAGACTGAAACAAACCATTCAATAATTTATGCTGCCCCAAAGTTGAAGAAATAAATTGTGGCGTACTACAAGACAAGCTGTACTGACGGTAGTTGATGTCATGATGAGGATAATATTATAAAATATAATAATTTTAATAGTTTTATAATAATAAAACACCGTCTATTTTTTGCAGGGTTTTTGTAGCGAAGCCGACATGATGAATGCATGAAATTAATCATGTCGGATTCGTCCGAATTTTTATAAAGTTTATCTCTGTGTCAGTATAACAAACATAACCTCATTGTTTCCCTGAGCGGTTGTATGTAGTATTATTTGTCATCATGATGCAGTATGACATAATTTTATCTCAAACCGGTGAATGCGAATACATCATACAGAATGTAATCTCCCAGCTTCTCGCAGTTTAATGTTGTACTGCAGAACTGTGTCCCGTTCCCTGTCACTTTTTCATATATATAATACCATACCGCGAATCACTTTATCAACGAATAGCTCTTCATGTTATTAACGTGTTTTCAATCGGTCTTAATATAATTCCACACTGCATCATTTAGTGCCCCTGGCTATGTTGGAATGGTGTACGGACATTTCCCCCAGGACGTTTCCCCCAGTGGGCATTTGACCCAGTGGACATTTCCCCCAGCGGACATTTCTTCCACCCTATACTTTTAGGTTATTTTGAACATGGTTTTTAAATAATTTTGTAATAACGCAATTTGTTTTTTCTGTATATAAAGATATAAGGATTTCCAGATGTGTTACGATAATTGAGTCACAAAGTGATAAGTTATTATACATATACACAGTATCTATCAGTATTATACAGTCAGCACATTTTAAAACAATATAAAAGATGTATATTGCGTAACATTAACTGTTCGTAGGTCGGTGTCATGAAGCCATTTGATGAGAATAAAACCGAACTGAAGTGAAAGCTGAGGTAAAAAATAGAACAAAATAATATTGTTAAAAAATACATCTTTTATTTTACCACAATGTGATATGTTTTCTTAAAATGTTAAAATATATATATGTACATGTATATGATTGATATGTTATCATTATGTGATCCATTTTATTGTTTAAAAATGTGCTATAAAATATATGATGTGCCAAACTATGTTCAAAATAACCTAAAATTATAGGGTGGGGGAAATGTCCATTGAAGGAAATGTCCACCGGGGGAAATGTCCATGGGGGGAATGTCCGCTGGAGGAAATGTCCACTGGGGGAAATGACCTGGATTCGTTGGAATTGGGCGTGTGTTTGTGGTGAGATGGGGGGTCATTGATAAATATGGTATCAGGTGAGGGGGGGTCACTGGTAACCTTCCAGCCAAAGGAGGGGGGTCACACATAACTTAGGGTCATCAGCTGAATTTCCACCGCCCCCCCCCCTCAAGATAAATTTTGAACGGTCCCTTACTGTCTCATAACAAATTACACGAGGTGAGGTTTGCGTACTTCAAGTCTTTATTTTAAGTATATTACATCTTTCTGTAAACCCACATGAACCCAGATCAATCCTACAACTGAAGAATCTCTGTAAATTGGATGTAATATTTACGATCATGAAACAAATTTGTAATTTGAAATACACTAGCAAGCATGTGAAGCAGGCAGGAATATGTGTCCTTGCAACTGAGTGTACTGGGCATATCTGCTTGCATGCAAAATTTGGGTCGATAAATTTACAAGCTGTAAGATTCAACATTTAAAGAATAAGGAAATATTAAGGAGAGATCCTGAAGGATCTTGGCACCCACCATTGCCCAATAATTGTAAGCTAATGACAAGAGGATATTTTTGTCCATTGTTACTAAGAACAAATGATTAATTTGTAATTTTGTTTGCAGAATATCAAATTTGAGCGAAAAAGATCGAAACGGTCACTGGAAAACACCCAAGATAATATTATCTTTCTAAGTTTCAGGAGTTTCAAGATTTCTAGAAACTGTACTTGATGTCGGTTGTTATAGTACAAGTGAAATGAGCAAAGTTAGTCTGAAAGTGAATGTCCGGAGGATCGGTCATCTTCGTTCTGTTTTTTTTTTGCATGTGTCATCATTGGGTACTGGACTGAGCGAAGACAAATCTCTTTGACACTATGGCATGAGCTATGAAACACACTTAAAATTTTATAATTAGGAACGAATGCTAATTCTGTTTGAGATATATCTTTTAAGATACCATGCTCGAAAATAGTAAGATAGTAAAATGGTACAAAACTTAATACTGAAGGGATCCGGTCCGCGCAGTAATGTTGAAACATTGAAAGTGTCTGAATCCTGATAATCGCCCTTGGATCGAAACATGCAGTAGTACACATTTGTCGAGTTGTGACGTGTCACAAGAGCAGGGGTTGAAATATTGTCGAGATAAGCAGGACAAAATTGACTCTTAGCTTTTTGTTGTCCTGCACACAATACAAAAGGATAGAAATGTGTTTGAAATCTTGCAGGACAATGCACAATTTCAGCAGGACATGTCCTGCAGTTTAGTGTAAATTTAAGCCCTGAAGATTGACGTCCCTTCGGGTAGACGAGCCGTCAGACGAAACGGTGAGGCAGTTCACTTGCAATGGCATGGACCAAAGTTACCTGATTTAAAATTTGAAGAAATACATTTTAATTCGGAATCATTTGAGCTCCTGGATATAGAAGATGAAGGTGATATTTCATCCTCGGAATTTGGTAGGACTTACCTATACATTTGGAAAAAGCTGCTCGAGTTTGACAGATTACCCATAGTTATCGACAAGAGACAGGTTGTAGTAAACACGTTGACCTTCTACTCCAAGGCGATGTGTCCCCCGTCTTTTTGCATCTGTAAATGTGTGGCCATACACCACCGTTGAATATCTTTATGTGCGATGGTTTTCCATGAGCAAAAGATGGTGGATGTGGCACACTAGCAACGCTACCCACGTAAGCAGATCGAACGATCGGCACTTGAACGTCATCATTACACAGTCACCAGGTCACAGTCTTAAATTCAATCAGAATTGTGCAATGTTCAAAGAACATTTGAGGAAAACAAAATCCATTCCTTGTTGCCATACTCGGACACGACGGTACGTTGGAATTTTTCGGGAGTAGTAAAGAATAGGCGCCATAGTAACCCATGTGTGGAATGAGTCATGAATGAAATTTTCCTCAAATCCTCACAATTGCAACCGTTTTTGAACTATTCAATATTGGGAGGAGTAAAGAGTCATTCTGGGAGGATAAACGGTTGCAATTGTGAGGATTTGAGGAAAGTTTCATTCATGACTCATTCCACACACGGGTAATACTATGGCTGTACATGGCGCCTATTCTTTACTACTCCCGAATTTTTCTGTATTTTGATTTATATAAAATTCAGTTACATCAGCTTACATTAAATTTTTGAATTGCCTGTACTTTGACACGGACTACAGGGTATTCTTCAAGTCGCGTTATAACAGGCAGTTCCAATGTGTATGCCATGATCCCATTTTGTGAGAATTCTCTTTATCGAGAAACACCCTTTCTAACCTTGTAGTCAAAGCTCTAGACACAAACTGTACCAGTGTCCGATAGGCCTGACAATGACTCAGTGGAATCAAAGGGTGTGTGAATACCAACTACCAGCTACTTCCAATGCATTTGAGGTGGTCACAACCCATAACTGCAGAACCAGAGAGACACCCTATCACTAGAATCTTGGCAGACCCGTCATTTAAGACAACTTCAATCGGCAACACTTTCGTGTAATATACTTGGCCCTTTTCACTCCTTGGTTGAATGGTTCCCCACATGTAGTCACCTATTGTATGTGTCTTACATGACGGATTTGCCAGAATCTTGATAACTAGATCTTGAAGATTGATAATTGGCTTTTCCAAGTGTACTGGGTGCAGTTCACTGATGGAGAAGGATGGATTGATAGAAACTTGAGAACCTGTGTCAACCATCAGTTCGATTCGTTTCCAGTTCTATTGTTGAAAATTGTGACAGGGCACATGAATCTTTTGTTAGCTCCAGTGAACGCTGTACGCTGATTGACATAAAATACAGTCAGGATGTCTTCGAGCTGCTCAGTGACTTCACGGACACGTTTACGACTCCATGCATCAACTGCATAGACACTCTATAACAGCAACTGTCAATCTATAATGGAGCGCTGTAACTCTGCATTGGCGCTCTTTTACAAGTCAATTACAAGCGTCTGGTCTGTCATTCATAATTCAGCCGTCGCCCATTAAAGAATATCCGCGTCCATAATGCAAAAACCTTTGCATATTCCATATAGCAGCATTAGCACCAAATTCAAAAGAGACAATCATAGTGTACATAAACATTTCAGGTAGGGTCATATGAGCAAGTGAATATGATTTAACGTCGCTTTCAACTATATTTCAGTCATATCATGACGTTGGGCCCTATAATCATTCTCACACCCGGGGACCACACGGGTGGGGTCCTATTGCTTTTCACACCCGGGAACCCCATGAGTGCCTCAGTTACCTCTTATGGCAAGCTCTCGGAGGAGCTGAGGCTTATTCTTATCATGATCTGCGGTGTGCATGACGACATCCCAGGTCAATCCCAGGAAGCTCCACCGTCGCTCCACGGTTTTTAGTCGCCAGACATAAATTTTTCTCCCTGAGGCCCGCCCTCTGTACAGGTCTCTTTGACAAATATGTAGGTTTGTAGTTTTGATGGGAAATTTTACGCCATACGACGTCGGGTATTACAGGTTAGTTTCTCTGGGTATTCTTGCGTTTACCAGGTTTACCCCATGTACACATGTGATAACCGTTACTCCACTTTTGTGGTTACTCTCCTGCTTTTGGAGACAATAATCCGGCCTTTGGATAGATTTTGCGAAAACATTACACCCTCGGACATGGACCATTCGGTTTCAATGTAAGTACGACATGGGACCAGATCGTATCATATCTATTAACTGCTCGAGATCTTATACAATGTAACTAGCACAATCTTATCGGTGGAATTGATGTGTTAAATTATGAAAAAGCGCTTACGAAAAGTAACTGGTATCAGACACAATCGGCGTTGTTTGAGCGAAGTCATTTTCGCGCTAAAATACGTTTTTGGAGGCTATTCGAGCAGTTAATCTCAAGAATATTATAATCCAGAAGTATTAAGAACATAAACTGGGCTGAAGCTGGCATATTTTTCCCAAAATTACGTGTATAATATTTTGAGCTGACAACTCCCATTTTTGGACACTGACAACTCCAGATTGCATGTCTGGTTTTTAAAATACGATGATAAAGTTAAGTAGGTTATTTAAGTTTAAGTTTTGCAAATGATAGGCCTGAATGTAGTATTTTCCACTTCCACTGATGAAGAACAGTCACAAGGTTCGAGCATTCTTAAAGGTGAAAAAAGAAAGCGAAGAGGAAGTCGGTGAATTATTTTGATTTTGTCGAAATTATGTAATACTCATTACTGTAATGTAAATATCACAAACTATACCTTATTCTGTGGTACTTTTGATCTCAAACTTGATTGGATAATAGATTCAATTAAGTCATAATTCTTCAGTAAATAACGAAAAATAAGTTAATGCCAAACGATGCTCTGTGCCTTTGTCAAGGAGTAGCTAAATAATATTTAGCCCTATGAATACGAGGGCTATAGGACGGCCTCAGTCACCCCCAGCGAGGATTTAGGTGTGTCTCCACGAAGGCTTTCAGAAAACTCAGGATCTATACAGATGAGCTAACATTCTGAAAGCTTACGCGGACACACACTTAAATCCTCGCTGGGGGTGACTGAGGCCGTCCTATAGCCCTCATACTCAGAGGGCTATATTTTATTTAGCTATCAAGGAGTGGATGTGAAATAAATAGTATTATTCCGATTGATGTTTCCTCTTCTCGTGGTTCTTGAGTGATCCTCTGTGACTGTAGGTTGACCCACAATATGAGCATTGATAGGTTTTTGGGGATGTGTGAATATGCATATGGTCCACGAAATATTTCTTTGCCTTAAATCGCTTAAAACAAATGCCACACTCCACAATGGCCTCTGCTCCACAGATGCTTTTATGGAAATTATAGTCTCTTTTGCGTGCGAATGCGGCCTTGCACTTGACGCATGTGTAAGGCCGAATATTATTGTGTGCGTTCACATGATCTTCGAAAGTTTGTGAATAAGCAAACCCACGACCGCATATTTTACATACATGGTCGAATTTCATGGTGTGAGTCTGCTGGTGTTTGGCCAAACCAAGGTTGGAAATGAACTCTTTATCACATTCGTTACACTGAATTTTGATTCCGAACCCACACACTCTCGTGTGCATCTTCAGGGAGTATGTATCTCAAAATTGCTTGCAGCATTTTGTACATGTCCACCCCCAGATTCCTGTGTGGATATATTTGTGTCGAACAAGTGACGCCTTCCTGGGGAATGATTTTTGCATATCGAGCACACATAATGCCGAGTCCCTCCTGGTGTTTTTTGGATCGACTCCTCCTTTGGCATTACTGCCGCTGGACTCAAACTGCTGGTTGTTTCCTGCTCAGGACTGGGATATGCCCCACACTCTTCCATTTCCGCGCTTTGAAAAGAAAACAGAATATATCCGAAGCTATATATTAAGTATTACAAGTATACTGTGAAAAATCACAAAAAAATATATTTGGAAAGACAGAAACTAAGCTGTTTAAAACATGATTCAAAGATGGTACAAAAACGGGCGTTGTCAGTGTCCAATAGTGGGAGTTGCAATTTAAAAAACACAACAGCCTGTTTTTGTGGATAATATGCCATCTCTAACCCCGTTTTTGTTTTTAGTCCATCTGGATGGCGATGTTCTCTGGACAGTCTGAGTGCTCAAACCGTCTCAGAACAACATAAATTCCCGCGAAAATGACTTCGCTCAATCAACAACGATGGTGTCTGATACCAGTTACTTTTTGTAAGCGCTTTTTCGTAATTTAAGTCCTCAATTCCACCGGTAAGATTGTGCTAGTTAAATTCTATAAGATCTTAAGCAGTTAATAAATATGATACCATCTGGTCTCATGTCGTACTTACTTTGAAATCGAGCGATCCATGTCAGAGAATGTGATGTTTTTGCGAATTTTGTCCAAAGGCCGGATTATTGTCTCCAAAAGCAGGAGAGTAATCACAAAAGGGGAGTAACGGTTATCACATGTAATGTAAGGCGTTTATTCCATCAGACATCCACGATCCTCATCCATTAAGATCAGATGAGTTGTTTGAGCTGATCTGCAATCACAGCTCCTGGGCTAGCGTATCTAATTTCGCTTAAGCCTGTGATAGGGTCAGTGTGGATACTTCATAGTCGCCACATGAACATCTGCAATAAAAACACGGCTGAGATATTATGGCTACATCCGAGAATTTCCACCGTATCCAGGGCGTAGACAAGTTGTCAGATTTGGGGGGGCTTGAGAGGGGGAGAGTCTGAGAGGGGGGTATCCCCCCTCGCAGCTTAAGATTTTTTTTTTTGAAACTTGATGGTAAATTGGCACTCTCTGGGAGCATCTGAGTAGTATAACGTTGTAACAACTGAACTTTGATTTATCCCAAAATGTCTCATAACAAAGACGATCACTGCAATGATATACAAGCTGAAGTGATCATTCAGTCTCAGGTTTGCACTATAATTCAAGTTAATCCTTAGACAATACTATCGTGCCCCGATAGCAGCGCGTGTCTGAGCACGTTTTGTCTCGGACGTTTCCGACGATATTTCTGGGACAATTTATCCGACAACATTGAAACTTCACACACTAGATAAAAAAAAAATACTAAATTTATTCCCCTCCAGCAGTTCTCAATAAATCGCGAAAACAAAAATTAGATGGGAAATTTGTGAGATATTTTTGACTTTTTACGTCAAGCTCGCATGTTTTAACAATGGCAGATCAAAGTTATCGTGGCCCCAAAATAACATCGGTGTCTTTGGTCAGTTCTCAACAAATTTTAATGAAAGACAGAAATACAATTCGGGCTTTTTAGTTGATATACTGTGTGAAGTTTCAATGTTGTACGATAAATTTTCTCCGAAATATCACCAAAAACGTCTGGATTTAATATCTGGGAAACATAGTAGGTTTATTTCTAGGGTTTCTTTATGAAAAGTAGTTGAGAGTTTGTATATTTCTTGTTTGTGAATAAAGAAGTACTGGGATCTCAATTGAAAAACAAAATAAGTTTATAGTGAAAAAGTTACGAAAAATTCTCCTCATCGGAAGTTTTGATGTTTTTCGTCCAAATAGGCGGCATTTGATTGGATTTGGAGCACACTATTCCATTCTCGATTGGAGCCCGAAATCATCAATCTATGGCTTTGATCACTGATCAATTGCAATCTTATTTTAGGCCTAATGGTATGCACTGGCGGTGATAAGTTTACTTCTCCTGTAATAATTGAATAAGATACGTGATCTAATATGCTATGTTAGGTTTCTTTTTCTTTCTTTCTTTCCTTTTTTCGTTTGTTTGTTTGTTTTGTTCTTTTATTTTTTTTTGCCGACCGTCAAAATTTGGGGGGGGCTCAAGCCCCCCCAAGCCCCAAGAAGATTGTGTACCGATATCAGATAAGTAATTCATATTCCAAGACTTGTATATCTGCAAGATGGATTGAATTTGGATTAATATTGTAGTTTAAGGGTTGCTACTCCATGTAAGAGAGCACGAGAATTCTCTGTGTTATTATATACAGTGGATCTTCGTGACTGGTGGAGGTCTCCCTGCGTGGAATCATACATTTCATTGAAACATGTACATGTAACAGCTATGGTTGAAAATATTATCAGGTCCATTGTCCCTTGTAAGACGACAGTGCTAAAACGACATATATGGGGAAGCAGGACTACTCTCCTGCCAGAGCGACAGTCTGGAAAATGACACTTCATAAGATATGTATATTTTCTACAGCGACACACTAAAAACGACAGTTTCATTGAACCGTGTAACAGTGATGGTTGGAAATGTTATCAGGTCTATTCTCAGTTCCAAGACGACAGTGTTAAAACGACATATATGGGGAAGCAGGACTATTCTCCTGCCAGAGCGACAGTCTGGGAAACGACACTTCATAAGATATGTATATTTTCTACAGCGACACACTAAAAACGACAGTTTCATTGAACCGTGTAACAGTGATGGTTGGAAATGTTATCAGGTCTATTCTCAGTTCCAAGACGACAGTGTTAAAACGACATATATGGGGAAGCAGGACTATTCTCCTGCCAGAGTGACAGTCTGGGAAACGACACTTCATAAGATATGTATATTTTCTACAGCGACACACTAAAAACGACAGTTTCATTGAACCGTGTAACAGTGATGGTTGGAAATGTTATCAGGTCTATTCTCAGTTCCAAGACGACAGTGTTAAAACGACATATATGGGGAAGCAGGACTATTCTTCTGCCAGAGCGACAGTCTGGAAAACGACACTTCATAAGATATGTATATTTTCTACAGCGACACACTAAAAACGACACTTTCATTGAATTATATATTGTAAGCATTGTTGAAAATACACGACAGTGTTAAAATGACACTTCATAAGATATGTAAATTTTCTACAGCGACACTCTGAAAACGACACTTTGATTAAATGATTTGACAGCAATGCTCCGTGTTATTATATACAGTGGATCTTCCTGACTGGTGGAGGTCTCCCTGTGTGGAATCATACATGTACATGTATATGAGTTTTTCTAAAGACACTTTTCATTGAAACATGTACATTTAACAGCTATGGTTGGAAATATTACGCGGACCATTGTCCCTTGTAAGACGACAGTGTTCAAACGGCACATCTGGGGAAGCAGGACTTTCTCCTGCCAGGGCGACAGTCTGGGAAACGACACTTCATAAGATATGTATATTTTCTACAGCGACACTGTAAAAACGACAGTTTCATTGAACCGTGTAACAGTGATGGTTGGAAATATTATCAGGTCTTTTCTCTCTTCCAAGACGACAGTGTTAAAACGACATATATGGGGGAGCAGGACAATTCTCCTGCCAGAGCGATAGTCTGGGAAACGACACTTCATAAGATATGTATATTTTCTACAGCGCCACACTAAAAATGACACTTTCATTGAACCGTGTAACAGTGATGGTTGGAAATATTATCAGGTCTATTCTCACTTCCAAGACGACAGTGTTAAAATGACATATATGGGGAAGCAGGACTATTCTTCTGCCAGAGCGACAGTCTGGGAAACGACACTTCATAAGATATGTATATTTTCTACAGCGACACACTAAAAACGACACTTTCATTGAATTATATATTTTAAGCATGGTTGAAAATATTAGCAGGGGCATTGTCACTTGTACGACGACACTGTTAAAACGACACTTCGTAAGATATGTATATTTTCTACAGCGACACTCTGAAAACGACACTTTGATTAAATGATGTGACAGCAATGCTCTGTGTTATTATATAGTGGATCTTCGCAATTGGTGGAGGTCTCCCTGTGTGGAATCATACATGTACATGTATATGAGTTTTTCTAAAGACAACACTTTTCATTGAAACCTGTAGGCCTACATGTAACAACTATTGTTTGAAATATTTTGCGGACCATTGTCCCTTGTAAGATGACAGTGTTAAAACGACACATGTGGGGGGGCAGGACTATTCTCCTGCCAGGGCAACAGTCTGGGAAACGACACTTCATAAGATATGTATATTTTCTACAGAGACACTGTAAAAACGACAGTTTCATTGAACCGTGTAACAGTGATGGTTGGAAATATTATCAGGTCTAGTCTCACTTCTAAGACGACAGTGTTAAAACGACATATATGGGGAAGCAGGACTATTCTCCTGCCAGAGCGACAGTCTGGGAAATGACACTTCATAAGATATGTATATTTTCTACAGCGACACTCTAAAAGCGACACTTTATTGAATTATATATTGTAAGTATGGTTGAAAATATTACCAGGGGCATTGCCACTTGTAAGACGACAGTGTTAAAATGACACTTCATAAGATATGTATATTTTCTACAGCGACACTCTGAAAACGACACTTTGATTAAATGATGTGACAGCAGTGCTTGGAAATATTATCAGGAGCATTCCCATACTATTTGTACAAATCTACTACAAATGTACATGTATATTAATTGTTTTCTCATTTGAAATAGCCAATTTATAATTTATATTGGTTAAAGTTCTGCCTATGTTATGTGGGTCATTCTTTAATGTAAGAAGTCACGAGAGCTGGGGCAGACATGTCCATGGAGATGGCAAGCCTGATATACAGTGGACTTCTGCTCAATGTTACAATAGTACGGTAATTCCCCTAATAATTCAATCACAGGAAATTCACTTTTCAACTCTGTTATTCAAACACAGAACAAAAGTAACATTCCCATCCTTCATTCAAATTGAAGAAAAGTCATATAATAACAAAATATGACACTTTGTAGCTGGTGCCATGAAGAATGTTGCCTTTTTAAAGCCATTTTTGCTGCACTTCCGGTGATCGAATTATTAGGGGAATTACCGTAGTATATTCTTGAGTATACAGTAACCCTTTTTCTCAGCGTAACTGCGTAACTTTGCCAGCCCGATCTCTTTTTCTCAGCATAACTGCGTAACTCCAGCTACAGGCCTTTCTTTCTCCCCGACAGCGTAACTCTGGCAAAAAAAACCCTCTCTTTTCCTGAGAAACTGTAACTTCGACGAATTTCCCTTTTTCTCAGCGTAACTGCGTAACTCCTAATCTATATACCTCTCTTCGGACAGCATAAATGCGTAACTCCGGTGATGGACCATTTATGTTTGGTCAGCGTAACTGCGCAGTTCGGTGAATTTCCTTTTTTTCTCAGCATAACTGCGTAACTTCGTCAAACCCTTTCTCTTTTTCTCAGCGTAACTGCGTAATTCCAGCTATACCCCTCTCTTTTTCTGACAGCGTAACTGCCTAACTCCAGCTATAGACCTCTCTTTCAGACAGCGTAACTGCGTAACTTCGGCAATGGACCATTTATTTTTGCTCAGCATAACTGCGTAACTTCGTCAGATCCTTTATCTTTTGCTTAGCGTAACTACGTAACTCCAGCTATGTACCTCTCTTTCAGACAGGGTAACTGCGTAACTTCGGCGATGGAACATTTAGTTTTGCTCAGCGTAACTGCGTAACTTCGTCAACCCCTTTCTCTTTTTGCTTAGTGTAACTGTGGCTATAGTCCTCCCTTTTTCTGACAGAGCAACTGCGTAACTTTGGCAATGGACGATTTATTTTTGCTCAGCGTAACCTCATCAGACCCTTTCTCTTTTGCTTAGCGTAACTCCAGCTATATCTCTCTCTTTTTCTGACAGTGTAATTGCCTAACTCCAGCTAAAGACCTCTCTTTCAGACAGCGTAACTGCGTAACTTCGGCGATGGACCATTTATATTTGCTCAGCGTAACTGCGTAATTCCAGCTATACCCCTCTCTTTTTCTGACAGTGTAATTGCGTAACTCCAGCTAAAGACCTCTCTTTCAGACAGCGTAACTGCGTAACTTCGGCGATGGACCATTTATATTTGCTCAGCGTAACTTCACCAGGCCTTTCTCTTTTGCTCAGCATAACTGCATAACTCTGGCTATAGCCCTCTCTATCGGGCAGCGTAACTTCGTCGCTGGACCATTTATTTTTGGCTTGGCATAACTGCGTAACTTCAGCTATACCCCCTCTATTTTTCTGACAGCGTAACTGCGTAACTCCAGCTATAGACCTCTCTTTCGGACAGCGTAATTTTGATGCTGGACCATTTATTTTTGGCTCAGCGTAACTCCAGCTATACCCCTCTCTTTTTCTGACAGCATGACAGCGTAACTGCAGCTATAGACTACTCTTTCAGACAGCGTAACTTCGACGATGGGCCATTTATTTGTGTTCAGCATAACTGCGTAACTTCGACAGACCCTTTCTCGTTTGCTTAGCGTAACTGCGTAAATCTGGCTATAAACCTCTTTTCCTGAGAGCGAAACTGCGTAACTTCGTAAGGCCTTTCTCTTTTGCTCAGCGTAACTGCGTAACTCTGGCTATAGCCCTCTCTTCTTCTGACAGCGTAACTGTGTAACTCCAGCTTTTGACTGCTTTCGGACAGCGCAACTGCATAACTTCGGCGCTGGACCATTTTTTTTTCAGCCTAACTGTGTAACTTCATCAGACACTTTCTCGTTTGCTTAGCCTAACTCCAGCTTTTAACCTGTTTTCCTGAGAGCGTAACTGCGTAACTTCGTCAGACCGTTTCTCTTTTGCTAAGCGTAACTCCGGCTATAAACCTCTTTTCCTGGGAGTGTAACTGCGTAACTTCGTCAGACCCTTTCTTTATTGCTCAGCTTAACTTCAGCTATAGACCACACTTTTCCTACCACCATAACTTTTGACTATGGACCATTCTCCTTTGTTGAGCATAATTGAGTAACAGTAACAGCATAACTCAGGAAATGGTATGGAGTCTGTAAGAATTTGTACCTACTGTATCTGTTAAAGCGAGAAATGCTATGAGTCGGTGGGTTATGTAGAGAGACTGAATGAACATTTAATCCGTGAAACACTTTATGTATCTGTTAAACCTAGAAATACTAGTGCCAGTGAATAATGCTAAAGAATAATGTGTATGTTAAACCAAGAAATGCTATATAATTATTGAGCCATAGAGGACTGACTGACAGCACATGTGCATGTAATCAGCAGCATGTGTTTAACCTATAAATGCTATCTACAACTGAAACAATATTTCCTCCAGTAAAATCCACTTTTTTTTATTATACCGTTTCTTTTTTTCTCAGCATACCTTCGTAAGACTCTTTCGCTTTTTCTCAGCATAACCGCGTAACATCATTCAATGCACCAAATATGATTCTTTTTCCAGCATATCTGCATAACTCCGGCAACTTACTCTTTCTGTTTTACATTTACCCTGCGTAATTGTGTAACTCCATTAACTCCAGCGATAGATACTTTCGCAGTTACGCCGAGGAAAACAGAAATGGTCTGATTAAGTTACGCAGTTATATCATAACAGTAAAAGTTTGAATGGGTTATTTTATGTTAATGTTAGTATTAGAACCTGTAAGTCTGTTGAGAAGGGTGTGATATATGGTTACCGTAATTGGTACACATTTTCCATTCTTACTACCATGGATTTCCTACGTCGCCTTGGTGTTTTTCGATTTGGAAGTAGGAACGGCAAACCTAATTCATGAGCGGGATGCCACTGCCACTAAGAATAAGTGCTGGTGATTTTAAAAGTCCCACTAGATACATGTAGGATAATGGAAAAGTCAATTTAGCCATGAACACCAAGGCCCCGTAAGGAATTTCATGATGTACATGTAGTGGACTTGACTAGCGAAGATGTGTATTTCCATGTTATGTGAAGTTGTATACCCGTTGATGAGAATGTGATGTAGTCGTGCATGTTTATATGTAGAAGATAACAAAGGAATTGTATGCCCCTTGATCAGAATGTGATTTAATTGTACAGTAAACAATGCATGTTTATGTTGAAGAATGGAAGTTGCAAAGAGAATAAATTTGAAAAAGTTTATGTTTGTTGTATTGGTGGGTAGCAATTAAGGCCATGTGAAAAGGAGGTAAAATTTGCACAAGCTGCTGCATAAGCAAAGGACTGCATGAAAGGTATATTTTACACGACTTTGATGCTGTATTGTACTCAGTTGATGCACCAGTGCTGGTACACTACTCCATAACCTGCTTTTGATGTTGAAGTACAGGTACATTACTGCCTTACCGTTACTTTATTAATGCACGCTTAAAACTAAGTGTCGAAACCTACTCGTAAAGTGTTGCAATAACCCGTTAAGTGTGTCCACAGGGACAGCACTTTAAAGTGCAGTCCCTGTGGACACACTTAAAGTGTTATTTCAACACTTTACAGCACTTTAGTTTTAAGCGTGTGGAATACATGTAGACCTGCATGCAGGTCTGAAAGCATACGAAAAATTTTGGTTTTTGAAATAAAAAAAAATATGGCAGTGGGGTATTGAATAGCAAGGGGATTCCAGCCAGCAATGAACAGTGCCCCAGGGGATTGTATGGGTGCTCCAATGTTAAAATGTAAGAATAGAGTTTTTGGTTTTAGCTGAAATGCACATGTACATGTGTACATACAAAGTTTGCTTAAGTTGTCAGTTTTCAGTGGATGATTATGAAACCCGCTACACATGTTTTTTTTATCATTGGAGTATGAACCTTCTGAGATTAAATATTAATACTGGAATACATGTAGAATGCTCCCTAGCCTGCTAACCATGTTTAAAGACAACTATATGACAAACGTACCTCCCTAAACCTGCTTTCACGGTCCATGAGGTGGACATTGCTCCCTAACCCGGCTTAAGACATTACTGTGTAACACCTCTTTGACAGTCCATTTGACAGTATGTTATTTCATTTAGTGTAAATCTGGGTGGAATGTATCGTCATCTGGGATATAAGTTAGGCCTGACAATATTTGAGAGTATCGCTGTTATATTCCATTTAATGTGAGTGTCCATACACTGTGCCATCATGGAAAGCATAGAGAAATAATGTCGTTTATAGACTGTCGCTTTAACAAATATACATATCTGATGAAGTGTCGCTTTGAGACTGTCGCTTTAAAAAATATACATCGCTTTAAAAGTGTCGTTTTTAGACTGTCGTCATCTTACAAGTAAGAATGGCCCTGACAATATTTGTAAGCATGGCTGTACTTAGATGATTCAGTGAAAGTGTCGTTTTACAGTGTCGTTATAGAAAATCATCCTGGGAGGAGAATAGTCCTGGTACCTCATATGTGTCGTTTTAACACTGTCGTCTTATCGAAGGGGGTAATGCCCCTGTCGAGAGAAACTGTACATAATATACATAAGTAGTATATAGGGGACGGGAAGAGTCAACTTGACCTTTGACCTCAGAAATTTGCATATCACGTGACAGAGGTCAAAGGTCAATGAGTGCACTTGACCTGTATCCTATCATCTTGTCTTTGACCTTGGATCATGTTTAGACATGTTAGGGTTTTTCCCATCACGTGCGGTATGACGTCACTTCCGGTCTGGGTGAATGGAGCATGTGAACCTGATAGGACATGTACTAACCTGTCTGTGGGTTTTTTCCGTACAATATCGTTCACTTTCGTGTGTTTCCGGTGAGTTGTGATGGGTACGTCCGTGTTTTTTCGGTGAGAGGGGAACATGATAGGCCATGTACTGTCTGTGGGTTTTTTCCCGCCAGAATTTCGCTGTCGTCTGCTTGGGGTTGTCACGAGCCGAACACCTGGCTCCCCGAATTGCAACATTGTTGGACGTTCTCAAGATAGTAGGCCATGTACTGTCTGTGGGGTTTTCCCCCGCTAGAATTTCGCTGTCGTCTACTTGGGGTTGTCACGTGCCGAACACCTGGCTCCCCGAATTGCAACATTGTTGCACGTTCGATTGCCCTATATCCGGGTCCTTTAGCAATACCATTGATGGGATGCGTGTACTGTATTTGGGTTTTTCCATCACGGGGAGATCACGTGATAGCTCAAGGTCATATTGGAGGTGCCCAAAGAGACACGGAGGTTACCGAAGATGTCACGGAGGTCACCGAAGAGACACGGAGGTGGCCGAAGATGTCACGGAGTTTACCGAAGAGACACGGTGGGTGTATGTAAAATTAAGATTTGTCCCGAAAATATAAAAAGCGGAACACGGACTTTATCGCTAAACTAGGGGAAAACACCTATCAACCCTATCCAAAAGGGGTCATATCGGTCCCCGGGCTTATCGGGGCCTGCGTGCATGGGTGGGTGCATGTAAAAGTTTCTCCAGGAAAAATATAAAAAACGGAATACGGAATTTACCCCTAAACTAGGGGAAAACCCCTATCAAGGGCGTATATTGACTCCCATTGACCTTTGACCTCCAGTATATAGAGTGCGTATATTCACTACCAATGACCTTTGACCTCAAAAATTTGCATGTCGTGACCTTTGACAGCCAATCAGAAGCGACTATTTTGACCTCGTCTGACTGTATACATGTACTGACTCGGTTCTGGGGGTTTTCCATCATGGGGAGTGCGCAGGTGTATGACGTCACTTCCGGTCTGCGTGAATCGGGCGTGACCTGGGACTATGGGATGCATGTACTGACTTGGTTCTGGGTTTCTTCCATCACGGAGAGGTCACGTGATAGTTCAAGGTGATTTGAATGATAGGAATGATGTACTGACCAGTTCATTCATCCGGGGACTTGTTTACATCCGGGTCATTCATTGTGGTGGGTCTGCGCAAGTGTGTGACGTCACTTCCGGTTTCACTAAAACTACCTCCGAACACAGAAGAGTTCCA
Organism: Hanleya hanleyi; assembly: GCA_036873755.1. Classification (NCBI taxonomy): domain Eukaryota; kingdom Metazoa; phylum Mollusca; class Polyplacophora; order Lepidopleurida; family Hanleyidae; genus Hanleya; species Hanleya hanleyi. The sequence continues at coordinate 53,797 of JAVTVY010032670.1, forward strand.
ATTTTTACTTAGACGTAGGGTCCGTGTTTTCCCAGGCCCGGCCCGCCCCGGCCGCAGCGTGCGCGCGCGCGGGTTATCCGGAGGTGCGCGGCATCACCGGAAGTGCGCGGCATCACGCGCGGATGAATGTCGGGTCAGAGGTCACATCCAGGTCAAAGGTCCCCTTTTCGGCAAGGTTCGGCAACAATGTTGCGGCATCGATATACAGAGCTTGAATACAAAAAGGGGATTGTAAATTAACCTGGAAAGGATGGACTGTTCCATTTGGACCAATCAGCGGTCGAGAAAAAGAGCCAATGAGCGATCGATAAAAGAACCAATGGACACGTACTAGAATTTCGCTCACGTCTGCGCCTACATCCGGGTACTGGAATGCTTTCGCCTACGTCCGCGCTTACATCCGGGTACTTCTATGTAGGTATATAAAAGTGGGAATGTTTAGGGTATTACTGCATTCATTACCCTGCCGATCGGAGCTACCTGACCAGCCTGCCTGACCAGGCTGAGCCTATCTGACGAGAGGAGCTACTTGCCTGACCTTCACCAGCCTGAGCCTGCCTCACCGGAGCTATACCATGAGACATGGAGAAGATTTTCCGGGGGATCCAGGAGCGCCTCCGGCGCTGTAATCTTTGTTGTTGTTGTTGTTCTCTTTTTGGACTAACCCATCAGAATAGTACGTATCACGGACTACACCCGTAGAGCTACGTCTAGGCGCGCATGTGTGACATGGTCTATAAAACACGTCTCTCTGGATCCCATACCTCCATTCCTACGGTTTCTGAGCCATGACGGTCACCCGTCCCTATGCGACTCGCATTTTACAGCATGCGACCGTGGTTAATTCACTCACGGGTTACCGAGCAGTGGTTCGGTCCATGTTTTTTCAGATGGCGACGACAACGCGGGGCGACGCCAGATCCTGAACGAGTTCATAGAAGCGGTCCTCGACAGAGTGCACTCGATGGAGAGGCGTGCCATCACTCACCACTACTGGACTATGACAGCCATCCTTGATGCTCGGGCTATGGACCACGAGCGCTTACGCCGGAATCAGCGACGGCTGGTTGGCCTAGTCATGGTCTGTGCCCTATTGACCCTGGCGCTGTGGCATTGACAGTGGGACCTGACCATAGATACGAGAGACAGTCAGAGTGTGCGTCATTCACCGATCGTCATTGGGTCAACCATGTCACCAGTCCTACGAGCCATCCTTCCCCTTACACCCCTGGTGCGGTTACACGTCTATGAAGATAAAGTCACCCTCGTCGAAGACCGTGGAGATGTTTGCTGGTCGCGCGCTGAGGCCGTATCGAATACGGTTACGCTACACCGTGACGGCTGGACCAAATTTAAACGGGTTTTGAGCGGTGAGCTCGACGGAAACTTCATCCACATAGACAATGCCATCTACGTACATCGTGGACCGTTCTCCCCACGCCTGGGCCGTTACCAAGACCCTACGCGAGGCTTCACCCTAGACCCCGATGTGTGGACAGCCTTCGAGAAAGTGGTGCCTATCGTGGACCAGTTGTTTACACCGGACGAGCGATCAGCTGTTCAGTTGGGCTGGACTCGTGCCCTGAGTGAAGCGGCGGCAGAACCCAATGAACAAATTACCAAACCTAGCAACGAACCAGACGACCATGCCATTGATTATCCGGCTAGACTGTCAGCCTAGTGACATGACCACCCGATCCTTTGATCTCACGAGGTTCTTCCTATCAATACGCGAGACAGTACAAATCTTGTACCATTCACGTACTGATCATGACGGAGGCAGTACGAGCGTATCTCAGCTTGACCCCCGAGGTCTTCCTGCACGTCTATGCGGATAAGGTCGAAATCATGGAGGAGATAGGAGACATCTGTGATGTAGACCCTACACAACCGTGCCCGGCTCATATTCGTCTGTCCCGTGATGGCTGGACCAAATTCAAACGGGTGTTGTCTGATGAACTGGACGGCGACCTCATTCACTTGTGTCACGATGTGTACATCCGACGCGGCCCCTTCTTTGCTCAATTGGCTGGGCTAGATGGACGTATAGTGCATTTTACCCTTCACCCTGTTCTATGGTCTGCATTGGAAGATGCCGTGGCAGATGCGGATCAAGTGCTTATGGAGGAAGAGCGGTCATCAGACGAGTTGGACTGCTCATATACAATGGACACTGTGGAAGCCAACGAAGAAAGTCAGGAAGAAACTCCGGCCCAAGTTATACCGTTATAAATAAACGATAGAGCCAGGGTCCATCATCATTTGTCACCATGAAGAGCTGGGAGAAGGTGTTGGATAACTTATACTGCAGTCCCGACAGTCCGGCGGCCTATAGTGCATTGTCGCCTCTCTATCGAGCGGCCAAACCCCAGGGGAAACAACGTGCCCAAGTCCGAGATTGGTTAAAAAAACAAGACACCTATACCTTACATCGATCTGTCCGTCGCCATTTTCTACGAAACCGGGTCATCGTGGGTGGTATAGATGCCCAGTGGCAAGCGGATTTGGTCGATATGAGGGCCTTTGCCAAACACAACGATGGGAATCGGTATATCTTGACGGGCATCGATATCCTGTCGAAGTATGCGTTGGTGGTACCCATACGGACGAAAATGGGTGCGAATTTCATAGCGGCGCTCAAGGACATCTTCAAGACCGGGCGCAAACCCTTGTATTTGCAAACCGACGAAGGCACGGAATTCCTCAATAGACCGTTCCAACAGTTTCTGAAGCAACGAGACAACGAGACCAATGCTTCCGTTGTGGAAAGGTTCAACAGGACATTCCAAGGCCGCATGCATAAAATTTCACCTATAATACAAGGCGGTACATCGATGTTCTCCCGAAACTTGTGAGTGGATACAATCGAGCCTATCACCGGAGTATAGAGAGAGCCCCCATTACCGTCACCCAACGCAATGAAGCCCAAATCCGGCGTGTCTTGTACCGCAGGCAATCGCAGCGAACGCCGAAGGAGGTGTTCAAGGTCGGGGACCCTGTACGGATCAGTAAAGTCAAGGGCAAGTTCGAGAAAATTTACTTGCCCAACTGGAGCGATGAGCACTTCCTGATTAATCGGCGCCTACCCCGACAGCAGCGAGTCTATGAACTGGAAGATCTTCAAGGGAACCGTTGCTAGGGACGTTTTACGACACGGAATTACAGCCTGTCGTAAAAACAAAGCAAGACTACTACACGGTGGAGCAGATTTTAAAAACGAAACGCCGCCGTGGCAAACTGTTTCATTTCGTCAAATGGCAAGGCTGGCCCAGTTCCTTTAATTCCTGGGTCGCGGCCAACCAGGTGAAACGACTATCAAGCCAGACACCACTACCGTCATTCTTCATTCCACGTTCGACGATGAACACGGCGCTATGGACCAACAGCAGCTGCGTCTGAACACAGCGTCTCCCAAAACGCGCAAAGCGCAAGTGGGGTTTTTGGCCATAGTGCTAATCCTGCTGAGTGTGTTGAACGGAGGAGTGTTTTACGACGTAGCCTATCTCAGCACTCTACTTAACCAACTTAGAACTCCAGCCACCAGTCAAACCAGTCTACAGACCTTCTCTACACCAGTCAACCCCGTGATCGAAACGAGCCCAGTCATCACCACCACACCACGTGTACAAGCCACATCGGGCTCCACACCAAGTATACAGTCAACATCTACACCAAGTACACCCACTACGTCTGAAAACCCACCGGATTTCATCCCTCACAGTGAACAGACAACGACTACCGACGTTGTACCCACCACCATCATCACTCACAGTGAACAGACAACGACGACCGGCGTTGTACAAAACCACCACTCCAGTTCACTTGTACCAAATTTACAAGAGCGGGTTACCACGACAGCGCATACAGCTCAAACCATGGACCCTCGGTGGCAGCATCCCTTCACTTGCATCATCGAAGCACCGACGGGCTCCGGCAAAACGCACTTCGTCAGGAAGCTCCTTCAACACACCGACAGCATGATCACCCCACCCATTGCCCGAGTCGTGTGGTGTTATGGAGAATGGCAGGCAGCGTATGCAGCAATGCCCCATATCACGTTCGTGGAAGGCCTACCTAACCTGGCCCATTTAGAACCCGACACCTTAGTGCGAGATAGGGTACAACCTGTTAAAAGGCAACGTACCACTGACTCCGGCTCAGAAGACCAAGTTGACCAAGCATAAGACAGGTCTCCGAACCCTAGTCCAGAAGCGAGTCTCTCAAACACAAAAGAAAAAAGTGTTACAGAAAGGTGGCTTTCTCGGGGCCATCTTAGCACCGTTGGCCACTTCCGTGTTGGGTCCAGTATTGGGTGGACTCTTCGGCCGACAATGAACCACACGAAAAAAATGGTTCTCGTCGAGCCACGGTTCTTTCAAAACCTCCAATCGCCCTACCCTATTCTACCTACGGTGAAGACCATAAACACCCTCGATAAAGAGATGCAACAGATATTACAAAGACCGGGGTTAAGCGACAGTGAGAAAGTACAACGGTACAATGAGACGCTTCAACGGTACATGACGTTCATGGACCAATACAAAACCCTCTCTACCCACCACCACCACCACCACGCGACGCACCGCCGACCTCAGCACAGCTCCAACAGCCGCCATTACCAGGGCTATCACCCACAGCCTCACAGTGGGTGGAAGATGAAGTCCTGAAGAGTGTACCTGCATCGTTCAAGAAACAAGCTGGCCTGGTATTACAACGGATGAAACAGAATTTTAACATGACTTGGAATGATAAAGGCGAACTACTGGTACAGAATCAGGTGGTTCCCGGTACCCACATGACGGATTTAGTGAATGACCTGATGCGTCAACGCAGGTCGCACACGGATCCTCGAGGATGGGAGGTCTTTGCTCAAGGCTTGGAAGACATGCATGTACCACAGGAATTGGTGGGGAACCCCCACCGCTGGGCCTTTATGCAGCGTGACTCACCGAGTCGTGCACCACGACAGATTCCACAACCTTGGGAAACCGAGTGGGAACCGGAGTCACCCCCCAAAACACCACCACAACGGGCACCTTCTTTTCAGGCCTTTAAAAAACCACCCTTGATCAGGACATCCCACTTCTCCAGAGCCCTGACACGTAGCAAGTCACCGCGACGAACACGACGCCGGACACAACCGCCCAAGGCCTGGAACACCTATTAAAACCAACAGCAGCAGCAGGACAGCTCAGTCGCCATGTTTTACCTGACCCTACCCAGTAACAGGTCGCTGGATGTGTTTCCTGACAACACCGTGGCCAAGTACGTCACCCAGTTACCGCAACCGTTGCATTTACCTGGACGATGGGAATGTGGCCTCGTGGATATGCAATACCCTTACTCATGGTACAAGGTGCGAGCCAATGAAGTGTGATACGAGGTGACCTACGAAGCCAAAAACACCCGACTCACCCTCTCCGAAGGCCAATACGATACCCCCAAGGAGTTCATGGGTGGGCTGACAAGACAGTTGCATTATAAGGCTCTACGGGAGGTCACCAATACTTCAAAACCCATCAAATCCTTTCCCTTCAAGAATCACGTGGACTTCGATTACAACGCACACAACGACAAGGCACAGATCCTTCTCACCGCCAACGTGAGTGTCGTACTGAGTCCTATCCTACAGCAAATGCTGGGTCTCGCGCACGCGACCTACACGGGTCCATCCGAGGACTATGGCCAGATCCCGATGGATATGAAGTCGGGTATGTACGGACTCTACGTCTACTCGGACGTAGTCGACAACCACATCGTGGGCGATATCAACACACCTCTGTTACGGGTGGTCCCCATTAAAAAGACGTATGGAGATCAAATCACCCACAGTTTCACCCACATGCTCTACCTGCCCGTACGACAAACCGACATCAACACTATAACGGTGGATATAGGAGATGACACGGGACGACCGGTGGCCTTCGAACGAGGAAAAGTGGTGCTGACACTTCATTTTCGACAAGCACGTGCTTCCCACTTCGCATAATGAAAGTACCTTACGAGTGCGATGCACGCAGCTATATGGACTATTATGCCCAACAGGCCGGGGGTGGCTTTCCGGTCTTTAGCGGTGCACGCATGCAACGAGGACATGGGCTGGGGAACATACTCGGCAGCATCGTCAAAACGTTCCTGCCCTTGGTGACGCGTGGGGTGAAAGCAATCGGCAAACAAGCGGTACGCAGTGGACTGCAAGTGACCAGGGATGTCTTGGGGGGTACAGCACCCAAAGAAGCCTTGAAACGGCGGGCCAAAGAAGCTGGAGGCGTCTTGGTGGCCAAAGCACAACGCACCGTAGGGAATGAAAGAGCTGCCCCACCGAGACCAAGCACCAGTCGAGGACCGACCCAGCGACGACGCACATCGAAGACCCAGGATATCTTTTCTTAAACATGTCCTTCCACGCAGAGTCCTGTCCCTCCACCAGCAGTGAATTTGATTTGTGGACCGTGCCGCCCACACAGACCAGTGCCGAACAAGGATTATGGTTGGAGCATCTGCCTATCTCCAGAATTAACGAAACAGGGCCCATCGAGTTCACCATCAGTAATGCGGATACGGCCTATGTGGATTTAGCTCATACATACTTGCATGTGAAAGGCAAGGTCGTCAATGGGGATGGCTCCAGAATCATCCAAGCTGCAACGGTGGGCCCGACGAATCTCTGGCTGCACTCGATGTTTCAACAGGTGGATATTTTTCTCAGCGACAAACTCATCAGTGACTCGACCAACACGTACCCCTATCGAGCCTACATCGAGACACTGTTGTCGTATGGCCGAGAGGCTAAAAAATCTCAGCTAACAGCCGCTTTATTCTACCAGAACACACCCGAGCACATGGACACGGTGGACAATGTGGGATATAACAAACGGGAGGCTTTCACTGCGAACGTTGCCTCGGTGGATCTCATGGGTCGACTACACGCAGACATGTTCATGCAAGACCGGTACCTCTTGAACAAGATCCCCATCAAAATCCGACTGATACGGGCGCCTCCGACCTTCGCCTTGATGGCCACTAACGTAGATGGGCATGCACCTGACTATAAGATTGTTATCCAAGACGCAGTCCTGTATGTCCGAAAAGTGAAACCGAATCCAGCCGTTCAATTGGGACACATGAAAGCCTTGGAAACAAAACCAGCCCAGTACCCTATCCGACGTGTACAAACCAAAGTATTCTCTGTGCCTGCTGGAAATATGAGCGCTAACAAAGAAAACCTGTTCCTGGGGGAACTACCCAAGCGATTGATCCTGGCCTGTGTGGAAAATACCAGTTTCAGCGGAGCCTACCCAGAGAATCCGTTTGACTTTAGACATTTCGGCATCAATTTTGTGGCCCTGCATGTGGATGGACAACAGGTCCCAGCCACGGCCTTAACACCGAACTTTGGGCGCAGGAATTTCATTCGAGCCTATCAGAGCCTGTTCACAGCCACCGGTCAAATCAACCAGGACGAAGGGAATATGATCAGTCGGGAGGACTACGCGAACGGATACACGTTGTTCTGTTTCGATCTGACCCCCACCTTAGAGAACGACCATCAGCTGGCCCTGGCCAAGCAAGGCAATTTACGGTTGGAAATCCACTTTGCACGAGCCCTCACCGTTAATGTGATCTGCTACACCGAGTTTGACAACATCATTCAAGTGGACAAGGCGCGCAACGTCCTGTGTGACTTTTCCACCTAACATGGATACAGACCAGATAACCACCGTGCTGGAGAATGACCCAGAGACACGTATGGTCTTTCAAGGGGTGTTCGCCCGAGATGTGATCCCATTAGACCGTGTGTATCCTGCTGCATACGTTCTCAACACGGACCCGATGGTTCGGCCCGGTGAACATTGGGTGGCCGTGTACTTGACAGAACAGCAGGGCGAATACTTTGACCCGTACGGCCTGCCACCCCTCTATCCCGATTTAACAGACTTCATGGATCAAGGCACAGAGACGTGGTGTTGGAACAGTCAAACGTTGCAAATTACAAGCGTCTAGTCCGTCATTCATAATCCAGCCGTCGTCCATCAGAGAATATCCGCGTCCATAATCCAAAAACCTATTTCATTTTCCGTATAACAGTATTAGCACTAAATTCAAAAAGACAATCATAGTATACATACATAAACATAGGCTTGTTTCCTGCAAAAGAAAAGCGGTCAACAGTTTTCAATGATGCCGGCAGTATCGTGTGCGGACAATATTGCTTGTTTTACCTGTACCATCGATGCCGGAGAAGGACCTTATCTACCATCGTACAGATGTTTGACGAGTACCCCAAGGCCGAGGACCGCGATTTTCTCGTATATGACTGGGCCGCCCATCATTTCAATGTACAAGCCCCGTTCTGGGCTTAAGTTCTTTCAATGTACAAGCCCCCTGTTCTGGGCTTAAGTTTACAAGCCCCCTGTTCTGGGCTTCAGTTCTTTCAATGTACAAGCCCCCCTGTTCTGGGCTTCAGTTCTTTCAATGTACAAGCCCCCCTGTTCTGGGCTTCAGTTTTCACGTGGTTGTTCTCACGTTGTTGTTGTTACTGAATAAAAAAAAAATGAGATCTCACCAAAAAACCCTGTCTTGTGTGTTTTCTATATGAGCATAGTGCATGAAGGCTATAACAGACATGTGGGGATTCGGTCAATGAATGAGAAAAGTAGCCAATCAGTGGCCTAGGATGGGGCCAAATGTAACCCATCAATGTCCAGAAAACAATGCAAGAGCACTGCAGTAAAATAGAGAGCCAATGAAATCAGCCCACAGACCAAGTACATGTTTTGGTTTAGGTTACGAGCGGGCATTCCAACATTTGACGAGGAGTTACAAGTTACAAGAGCCACAGGTGGAGTGAAGTGAGAAACAAAATGAGATCTCACCAAAAACAAAACCTATATGGTAAATATGTGTTCATTATGCATTGTAATTGTAATCGCGTGGATGATTCCTTTGTCTTTGTACCCCTTCGTACGCACAGGATTGAATTTAAATGAAATTAGCATGGGGTACAATTCCGCCACATGGAAACAAAAACCATATAATAATCTAAGAAAACCGGAGTAGTATAGAGAAGACGGGAAGGCATGCGTTTTCCAGGGAGGTAACTCTTGGTTCCCCTTTTTCCGCCAGGGGGCGCCACCAGTCCCGTATGACTGAACATGATCGGACATGTACTGAAGTGTGACGTCATGTATGACGTCACTTTCGGTCTGCGTGAATCAGGCGTGTGTATTCCTCCGCGGTGATGGGGTCTGGTGGTGATGCGGTCTGCCTCCGCGGACAGAAAGTAGTCCCAAATTCTCCGGCATTCTCCGGCAATCTTCAGGGGCGAGAGGGGTCCCTATTGTACCGATTGGGTCGTATGAGGTATCGATGTGAAGCATTCGTGAAGGGGCATCTGATGGAATGGGTGTGGGGTTGATATATCGTAATTCTGCGCATGCGCGGTAGACCAAGGGTATGGAAATAGACGTTTTGGGATCGAGGAGAGTCCCTAGTGGTCCGATGGAGTCGAGTGAAGTATCAATGTGAAGCCTATGTGAGGGGGCATCCGATGGGCTGGGCGTGGGGTTGGAATATGGTCATTCTGCGCATGCGCGGTAGACCAAGGGTATGGAAATAGACGTTTTGGGGTCTAGGTGGGCCACTAGTGGGTCGATGGAGCCGTATGAGGTATCAATGTGAAGCATTCGTGAAGGCGCATCCGACGGGCTGGGTGCGGGGTTGCAATATCGTCATTCTGCGCATGCGCGGTAGACCAAGGGTATGGAAATAGCCGTTTTGGGGTCGAGGGGGGACCCTAATGGACCGGTGGGGTCGAGTGAGGTATCAATGTGAAGCCTATGTGAGGGGCATCCCACTGGGTGGATGTGGGGTCGGAATATCGTCATTCTGCGCATGCACAATAGACAAAGGGTATGAAAATAGACGTTTTGGGATCTAGGTGAGCCACGAGTGGGCCGATGGAGTTGAGTGAGGTATCAATGTAAAGCCTATGTGAGGGAGCATCCGATTGGACTAGGGTCTCGGCTGTTCTCCACATTCTGCGCATGCACAGACAGGGAATTCTGGGAAAAGGGTGTGGACATAGACGTGTTAGGGTTTAGGTGAGCCCCTAATGATCCTATGGTGTCGTATGAGATCTTATTTTGAAGCTGTCGTGAGAGAGCATCCGCCTGGGCTAGTGTGTCGTTCGTTGTCAATAGTCTGCGCATGCGCAGTCTGGCCGTAGTATAGAAATAGATGCGTTGGGGTTTAGGTAGGCCCCTAATGGTCTGATGGGATCGAGTGAGGTATCAATGTAAAGCAGTCGTGAGGGAGTATCCGACGCTACACCGTGCCGGCTGGACCAAATTTAAACGGGTGTTGAGCGGCGAGCTCGACGGACACCTCATCCACATAGACAATGCCATCTACGTACACCGTGGACACTTCTTCCCACGCCTGGGCCGCTACCAAGACTCTACGCCAGGCTTCACCCTAGACCCCGATCTGTGGACAGCCTTCGAGAAAGTGGTGCATATCGTGGACCAGCTGTTTACACCGGACGGGCGGTCATCAGCGGCGGCAGAACCCAATGAACAAATGTCTAGCAATGAACCAGACGGAGCATATAATACGGGCGTATCTCAGCTTGACCCCCGATGTCTTCCTGCACGTTTATGCGGATACGGTCGATATCATGGAGGAGGTGGGAGACATCTGTGATGTACATCATGTCTGCGCGAGTACGTACGTTTTGCAATAGAGCGATGGCGATAGAGCGATAGAGCGATGGCGATAGAGCTATAGAGCGATAGAGCGATGGCGATAGAGCGATAGAGCGATGGCGATAGAGCGATAGAGCTATGGCGATAGAGCGATGGCGATAGAGCGATAGAGCGATGGCGATAGAGCGATACAGCGAAGTACATGACTGCGCATGTCTCATAATCATGCATATTCATACGGTGATAATCGTACCTCCAACACAAGAGAGCTCGCCGCTCAACTCTAGTTATTATCAGGCGGATTCATGAATACTATAGGGGCCAGCGGCATACCAAAAAGATTACACAGATAACACAGAGAGATAGACCGATAAGTTTAATTGTATATGGGCTAAAATAATAAACATTGGCTAAAAGATCGACATAAGAATCTAATAAATAAAGCAGTGATATTCGCTGTCTGGTGAACATATACATCTAGAACATTTGAAATCAAGTTTTGTAATTAATGCTGACCAACGCTTGTAAAAAAATCAACGTAGAATCGAAATAGAAGAGGTCACTTCCCCCCCCCCCGCTAAAATATTGGTGATCTGATTTAACCATAGTCTCGTAATTTTTCGTCAAATTCAACTTCTAACTCCTCTGAAAGAAAAGACCAATTCGTCCGTCGATGCGTAAGTTGAATTATTTGAAGCTGTGGGTGCCGAACGCGGCCATTTCCGCGTTTTTATCGAAAAAGAAAGGCGGATGTCATATGAAACTGATAATTCATTAAGATTGTGCTGATCGTGGCTGGGCTAAATCGCATAGAACAAACACTGATTTTCTTTTTATATCTTATTTGGTGTTGTTAGGTAATACACATTGTACATACAATATTTTATTGTACTAAACAAAAATGGTTGTATTTGTAATTAGAAACTCATGTTATACAACAAACAGATACATCGTCGTTACATCTCGATTTATCTACGCAAACAACATCATAAGAGTCTAAACAGTAAATGCAGCGATGACCAATACTGGTAAAACAAGCGCCATTCGCAGTTCTTATACTGGAAATATTTATCGGTTTCGTACGCACATTTAAAGCGTTTTGAACACTTTTCAACCAAGGGATTTTTAACTACTTTCATTTTATATATAGAAAATTTAATAATAGAAATACAGTAGTTGAGTGGTTGATTTCTGGGTTGTAAAAGACCAGGTATAACTTTTTCTGGAGAAAATATAATTGGAACACCCGCCGAAGCGAACCAATTTTCCAGTAAACTCCACCAAAGGTAGATATGTTCACATTCCCAAAAGAGATAATAGTCTCTGGAACTTTGCTACAAAATGTACATAAGTTACATATATCATGGTAAAGTTTATGTGCAAAAATGTTGGTAGTCAATATTCGGTCAATAATTCTGTATCGAAACCATTTATATTTCACATCTCTTTGTTACATTATTATTCCATATATACCACTCGAATCACTATAATTTTTTTCAAGAACTGTTTAGTACAGTAAATCTAAAGGTCAAGAGATTTCTATATAACATTTTACAGCCTTTTTTTACACTTATTAATAGTGAAATAGGGGGCGGTATCAACGGTATCATATATTGTTTCTGTAATAGTCCAAATCTCATGTTGTTTGCTGCTTTCCGTACTGCTTGAGTAGTATATAAAACTGATATTGACGCAACTTGACCTTTGACCTAAAAAATTTGCATATTGGGGAGAAAACTACCTCCGAACACAGAAGAGTTCCAATTTTTACAGGTCACTGCGCAGATCAAGCGGTTGCCATGGTGACGTCACTTCCTGTCACGTGACCTTTGGGGCATGTATTCTTCCGCGGTGAAGCCGTCGGCGGTGATGCGGTCGCGGGAAAAAGCCTCCGTGGACAGAAAAAGTAGTCCCAAATACGCGGAGAGCTGAGGGAAATTCTCCGCCAATCTTCGGGACATTTTGGGAGCGAGAGGGGCCCCTAGTGGACCGATTGGGTTCAGTGAGGTGTCAAAGTGAAGCGCTCCTCCAGGGCGATCAAGTCATTGGTGGGTGTATGTAAAATTAGGATTTGTCCCGAAAATATAAAAAGCGGAACACGGACTTTACCCCTAAAATAGGGCCTGATTCGCACATTTGCATCTATACGGGAAAATGCCTATATGGTTATAGGGGCGGTCATTTTTTTGTGGATTTTACTATGGGTTGTGGGGTCTTGTTTTCTTCGTCTCACCACGTAAAACACGATGGGAAGGGTCTCGGAGCTAAGCGGTGAAATTTTCGAAAAATTCACGGAGGTCTGGATAGGCCCATAGGCCTACTGGCTCAATGGATAGGTCCACACTGGGCAATTCGCACCTGTTCATTGCGATATGGGTTGTGGGATCTTGTTTTGCACGTCTCACCACGTAGAACACGATGGGCGGGGTCCCGAAGCTAAGCGGTGAATTTTTTTTAAAAGTCACTGCGCGCATGCGTAGTGGGTAAATGGTGCTGGGTTGCCGTTTTGGGGTCTAGATGAGCCCCTAGTGGTCCGATGGTGTCGCAAGAGGTCCTATTTTGAAGCTCTCGTGGAGGAGCATCCGATTAAACTAATGTATCGTCCGTTTTCAATATTCTGCGCATGCGCAGTCTGGCCGTAGTATAGAAAGCAGGCATTTTGGGGGTGCGTGGGGGTGTGTTTGGGATAGAGATAGACCACTATTGGTCCAAATGGGTCGTGGGAGGTGTCAAAGTGAAGCTTTTGTGGGGTAGAGTCAGAATACAGGGCATATATGGTACAATACAGGACAGATATTGTATAACACAGGACAGATATTGTATAACATAGGACAGATATGGTATAATACAGCACAGATATGGTATAATACAAGACATATATTGTAAAATACAGCACAGCTATGGTATAATACAGGACAGATATTGTATAATACAGGGCAGATATTGAATAATACAGGACATATATTGTATAATACAGGACGGATATTGAATAATACAGGATAGATATTGTATAATACAAGACATATATTGTATAATACAAAACATATATTGTAGCATCCGGATGTAAAACCACAGTCCCGGATGTAAAACAATGAAATCCCCGGATGTAAGATGAGGTCCCGGATGTGAAACAAAGGTCCCCGGATGTAACTGGTCATACATACTTAGGTTATTATTATGGACAACATAGATACAGTCTGGGCATACATAATTATGTTATTATTATGGACAACAAACATACAGTCTAATATGTAATTTCTTACAATTAAGATAAATTCAAAACGATGAATGCGTGAAGTACTAGCCAGATAAGCTGACTAGCGCCACATCACCGCGATGTTTATATTATCAGGATACTGTGTTGTTCCCGCAAGAGTACAAGTACATGGACAAGAAAAATGTACATTGGTAGAGTATATGTATATGGACAGATTACATGTACAGGCACATAGTACATGTATAGGCACATATATATAGTGCATGCACATGTACTTTCGCTACTACTTGTACTGATGACGTCACCGATGACGTCATAGATGCTGTGGACATCCATCATATCGGGGTCTACACCCCGAGAGCTAGAAAATAACACCTCCCACGGCGCATTCGGACCAATAGTGGTCCACCTCTACCCCAAACACACCCCCACGCACCCCCAAAATGACCACTTTACTTACTACACCCAACTGCGCATGCGCAGATTGACGCGACTTGCAATAAAAAGCACGCCATTCTGACTCTACCCCACAAAAGCTTCACTTTGACCCCTCCCACGACCCATTTGGACCAATAGTGGTCCATCTCTACCCCAAGCACACTCCCACGCACCCCCAAAATGTCAAAATGCCAGACTGCGCATGCGCAGAATATTGAAAACGGACGAGGCATTAGTTCAGTCGGATGCTCCTCCACGAGAGCTTCAAAATAAGACCTCTTGCGACACCATCGGACCACTAGGGGCTCATCTAGATCCCAAAACGGCCACCCAGCACTAGCATTAGTCCAGTCGGATGCTCCTCCACGAGAGCTTCAAAATAAGACTTCGTACGACACCATCGGACCACTTGGGGCTCACCTAGACCCCAAAACAGCCACCCAGCACTATTTACCCACTACGCATGCGTGCAGGGACTTTTTCAAAAAATTTCACCGCTTAGCTTCAGAACCCCGCCCATCGTGTTTTACGTGGTGAGACGTGAAAAACAAGATCCCAAAACCCATATCGCAATGAACATGTGTGAATTGCCCAGCATGGACCTATCCATTGAACCAGTAGGCCTATGGGCCTATCTAGACCTCCGTGAACTTTTCGAAAAAATTCACCGCTTAGCTCCGAGACCCTTCCCATCGTGTTTCACGTGGTGAGACGAAGAAAACAAGACACCACAAAAAATGACCACCCCTATACACATACAGGCATTTTCCCGTACAGATGCAAATGTGCGAATCAGGCACGATTTTAGGGGTAAAGTTCGTGTTACACTTTTTATATTTTCGGGGACAAATCCTCAATTTACATGCACCCACCCATGACTTGATAGGCAGGCCCGATAAGCCGGAGACCGACATTAGCCCTTTTGGACATTGTTGATAGGAGTTTTCCCCTATTGTAGGGGTAAAATCCGTGTTCCGCTTTTTATATTTTCGGGGACAAATCCTCAATTTACATGCACCCACCCATGACTTGATAGGCAGGCCCGATAAGCCGGAGACCGATATTAGCCCTTTTGAACATGGTTGATAGTGGTTTCCCCTATTGTAGGGGTAAAATCCGTGTTCCGCTTTTTTGTATTTTTGGGACAAATCCTAATTTTACATACACCCACCCACTACTTGATCGCCCTGGAGGAGCGCTTCACTTTGACACCTCACTCGACCCAATCGGTCCACTAGGGGCCCCTCTCGCCCCCAAAATGTCCCGGAGATTGCCGAAGATTGCCGGAGAATTTTCCCCAGCGTATTTGAGACTATTTTTCTGTACGCGGAGGCTTTTTCCCGCGACCGCATCACCGCGGAGGAATACATGCCCGAAAGGTCACCTGACCGGAAGTGACGTCACCATGACAACCACTTGACCTGCGCAGTGACCTGCAAAATTGGAACTCTTCTGTTTTCGGAGGTAGTTTTTCTCCCCACTATGCAAATTTTTTAGGTCAAAGGTCAAGTTGCGTTAATATCAGTTTTATATACTACTTGCCTGACATACTGATAATTATTCCAATAAATTGGCTGCGCATTTATAAATGGACTGAAAAGAGTCAAATGACAAAAAAATTCCGTTATTATCTAAAATATCATTTACAATTACAAGCGTCTAGTCCGTCATTGAACCACACGCCTTTTCCATCCCAGTGACCTAAATGTAGAGCTTTATTATCAATTTTAATTTTTTCATTGTACCATTTCATTCAAGAAAGTTTGACAGTCCTCTAGTTTTATTTGAAATTCTATCCAGGCTAGAAGCGTGTCCCTCCAAAATACGTTTTCCATCGTTGGTATAATATTAGTTCTTAAGAATGCTGAACCAACTCATATTGGGTCTATATTCTTTGGCATATACATTTTCAAACTATTACCCCACTTGGAATTATCAGCTTGTAATATCCTAATCCACGATATATTTTGTGTCTGGATTACATATTAACAATAGGATTATCTAAACCGCCATGTTCAAGTGGTTTAACAGAAATTTTTCTGAAAATTTTATCAAGTTTCGAGTTCCAAACAAATTCAAAACAGCGAATTTCTGGAATTCATTTATAAGTGGTTCGGGTGGGTTTGGAAGAGAGGAAAATAGATGGTTGAGTTTCGGCAACAGCAAGCTTTTTTAAAATGACATTTCGTCCTAGTGGAGTCAATCCTATTTTGGACCTTTTCTTCATGAGTATGACAATATCTTTTAATTTATCTTTGTATCTTTGTTTTTCAACCTTTTCGGCCAAATTGTTTGTAAACACAAGACCTAGTAGCTTAAAGTCACCTTGTGACCAGTCTAAATTCCATTTAGTACGAAACCACTGAGAAAATGTTGGTACTTGGCATAAAACTGCAATTTAAAACCAGTCACGACAAATTTAGACCCGCGAAGGAAGAATTAAAGAGGTGGGACGGGGTACACCCCCATGTAATTTTAGATTTATTTCACACGCTTCTCTACTAATTTTCGGTCCATTTCAAGGCACCCCCTCGTAATCATTGAGGGTGGAGAGACGAAGTGGTCCTTGGCCTCCGCTCTTTGAGACATTCCGTTCTTTGAGCAATACGGGGGTATAAGTAACTTGACCTGCTGGTACCAAATGCACTTGGTGACCTGGTCACGTGACGTGACGTCATCATTTTGGGGCCAGCGGGTTTTGAGAAAAGAAAGGTCCCGGATGTAGAAATACATGTATATTCTCTGATGTTAAAATAGGTGTATATTCTCCCAATACATGTATGCTATGTTAAACTCAGTACATGTACTTTAAGGAGGGGGTGATTACAATGGAACGGTTATTTGTGGAGGGATGAATGCTTTTCAACAATGGATGGCCTTGAAATAGTTGAATAAAGTTTAACAAAGAGTCATAGGCTCACACAAGGGAGAGATGCATGTATATGGTGTGTGTGTGAAGCTATGTGTTTAAGGATCATCAGGATCTGTGACATTTTTGAAATTTTTTGCCAAGTCCAAATTTCCAAAAACGCCCCTCATCATTATAATGCCCAAATTTTATGACACAATGATACCATGAGACATGAAATGACAAAAAATGTATTTATTTTTTTTTGGAAATTTTTTTCAATACCTTTGTGAAGCAAAAATGTAATGAAATGACAAAGAATTTCGTGAAGCGACTTTCAGAAAATAAATACTATAACAGGCCATGAAAACGATAAATAAAATGACTCCACTAAGTTTTGGAGGTCCTACGAGCGAAATTATCCATTTCGCCTGAAGCACGTGGCCGCACTTACATATTTCGACTGTGCACGTGAACACAAAATACCGCTGAAATTTCGCCATTTTGCCTCCGACGTCAAAAGAAAATAAAGATAATTCAATATAAAATTAACTACAGCAGATATGAAATTCAATTTTTCCACAAATACACAGGTAGATACGTACTTTTAAGTCCATCTGTTGGCAAAGAAATCGAATTCAGCGCTCTGAAATCACACAGGTGGAACCAAGTAACAGCGTGCTTCTTTCCCAAACAAGGTGACCCATCACATGTTAATAATATTCATACGCTCAAATAGGCATGTCGAACATATCGTTCATAACATGTATAAACATCAAAGAGGCATCATAATTCGGTAGAATATGGTGATATTTAGAATACAAAATATTTAATTCGGCAGTTTCATTGCAGAAAATCATTTTTGGAAACCTCCCTGGAGATGTACTCTTTCCAGCCGCCTTACTCTAATATCCTGTTGCCTTCTTCTCGAGAAATCGCCCGAGATTTGCTAATTTTGTCAAACTCGGGAAAAACAGATCATCCGTCTAATTACATGAAATTTAGACAACAAAGATGGTAGTATAGTGCACTGTTAAAAGGATTTGGTCGAATGTACCAAAAAATATATGGTCGCCTCTGACCAGATATTTTCTGGTTCAGACGCGACGGACCAGAAGTTCGGTGGTCGAACTCGGATGGTTGAAATGACCAGATTTAACATGGTCATAATGACCCAGGCTTGTTAAATGGTTGAAACAACCCAGAAAATATTAGTCACTATTACTAAGACTCATATGGTCAATTTGACCATATATATTCTGGTTCAGATACGCATGGTCAGTCCAACCATGATAGAATGAACCATTTTTTATATGGTCACAGTAACCATAGTTTTGTATGGTTGAAATAACCACAAAAACCTTGGTCATCTCGACTGAATATTGTATGGTATGTTTGACCATTTGGCTTCTGGTTCACATACCATACAATTACGGGTCAAAACCAACCAGCACCAGCATGGTAAAATTAACCATATGTGATATGGTTGCAGAACCATACTTTCCATAGTTGAAACAACCACCGAACTCTGGTCATCCCCATCCAATGTATAGTATGAATCAAATGTTGTTTGAGAGACACATATTCTGTTGTTTAATCGAGAACCCATCAGTCTGAAAGTACATGGACATGTATTAATCATAACATGTTAAATAATGACAGAACATTTCAAGTTCCATAAATGTATTAAGGATTGCGATATACAAATCAATGTTTAAGAGCTACTGAAATATACAAATGCCTCAGATGAATGAACTACCGGAAGTCTGACACAGGTGACATTTCAGTTAACCACTGTAGAAATCAGAATGCTGAATATTTCAGTAACATTCCAGTTCCAGTCCAACACAAACACCATGTTGATCCATACAATCCAACATTTCAGTCAGTAAGATGTACATGTAAGAAAGCATTGCAGCATAACACAAGATTAGGTTGTTACATGTTACATTTCAGTCAGTCCAACACAAGGATAATGTTGGTACAATGCACCATTTCAGTCAGTCCAACACAAAGATAATGCTGGTACATAACATCTCAGTCAGTCCAACACAAAGATAATGTTGGAACAATGTAACATTTCAGTCAGCCCAACACAAAGATAAAATGTTGGTACAATGTAACATTTCATTCAGCCCAACATAAATATATAATGTTGGTACATGTGACCTATCAGCCAGTCCAACACAATGATAATGTTGGTTCAGACAATGTAACAGGTCAGTCCAACACAAAGATAATGTTGGTACAAGGTAACATTTCAGTCAGTCCAACACAAAGATAATGTTGGTACAATGTAACATTTCAGTCAGTTCAACACAAAGATAATGTTGGTAGAAGGTAACATTTCAGTCAGTCCAACACAAAGATAATGTTGGTACAAGGTAACATTTCAGTCAGTCCAACACAAAGATAATGCTGGTACAATGTAACATTTCAGTCAGTTCAACATAAAGATAATGTTGGTACAATGTAACATTTTAATGTTTGTACAATGTAACATTTCAGTCAGTCCAACACAATTATAATCTTGGTACAATGTAACATTTCTGTCAGTGCAACACAAAGATAATGTTGGTACAATGTAACGTTTCAGTCAGTCCAACATAATTATAATGTTGCTACAATGTAACCTTTCAACCAGTCAAACACAAAGATAAAGCTGGTACATAACATTTCAGTCAGTCCAACACACAGATAATGTTGGAACAATATAACATTTCAGTCAGCCCAACATAAATATAATGTTGGTACAATGTACCCTATCAGCCAGTCCAACACAATGATACTCTTGGTTCAGACAATGTAACATATCAGTCCAACACAAAGATACTGTTGGTACAAAGTAACATTTCAGTCAGTCCAACACAAATATAATGTTGGTACAATGTAACCTATCAGCCAGTCCAACACAATGATACTGTTGGTTCAGACAATGTAACATATCAGTCAAACACAAAGATACTGTTGGTACAAAGTAACATTTCAGTCAGTCCAACACAAATATAATGTTGGTACAATGTAACCTATCAGCCAGTCCAGCACAATGATACTGTTGGTTCAGACAATGTAACATATCAGTCCAACACAAAGATATTGTTGGTACAAAGTAACATTTCAGTGAGTCCAACACAAAGATAATTTTGGCACAATGTAACATTTCATTCAGTCCAACACAAAGGTAATTTTGGTACAATGTAACATTTCAGTCAGCCCAACACAAATATAATGTTGGTCCATACATTGCAATATTTCACACAGTACAATACAAAGATAATGTTTGTACAATGTAACATTTCAGTCACCCCAACACAAATATAATGTTGGTACAATGTAACATTTCAGTCAGTCCAACACAAATATAATGTTGGTACAACATAACATTTAAGTCAGTCCAACACAAAGATAACAGGGCATGAAATGTTTTTTTCAGTCCACCTGTCACATGTGACAGGTAAGGTTTTTTTCTACCTGTCCCACCCAAAACTTACTTGTACACAATTTTGTCAAAATTTCTATATGCTGATCGAATTATGTTTAAACGATGAACGCACCGGGATGTTTTGATGAGAAAACTATCTATTGTAGTCCTGAGGATTTTATTTTTAATGCCCACTCACCAAATTTCTGATTTCTTGAGTTTTAAAATGTTTTTATTACCTCATGTAGTAAGAACACAGAATGACAAATAATTCATTAATTAGTTTTGATAATTGCTAGGCAAATGATAAATAATTACTCTCCCTGGTCAAATGATAAATAACCTATTACCAAAAAAACAAAAAACAAAAAAACCTCGCACAATCTAGCTTTCCCCAGTAGCCTACCATTCATTTTCATTTCTAATTTGTTTTTTGAAATGTCACTATGAGGCACGATGACGGAAGCACAGATATGTATAAAGTTATTAGCATTTTGTGTTCATGGAATATACCAGTGAACGTACGGTGATTGAGAAGCACAACACCACCAACCTCATGTCTGGTTAGTGTCGCCCCTGTCAGGCTATTAGAATACATTCTCTAGATCAGCTTCACGTTTGTAATGTTTAAAAAAAAAATTAATGATATGGTAACACTGGAATTGCAGTAGACCGAATGGAATTTGTTTCAGTAAACTTGAGCACATTTTCCTAAGTCCGCTTTCCTGCCGCAATGCGTACAGTTTGACAGACATCCGTCGATAACCTTCTTTTACTCGTTTGTCTGATATCTGAGCGTGGGTTCCCGATCTGTTCACTGTGACCTTTGATCTGAAGAATATCCGTGACTTGAAATATACCTCGGCGGCTGCCGATCTCCAATGGTCTCTCCAACAGTGTAAGCAAATCTGGAGCGTTGAGGTCTGATCGAACGTCGACGCTTGCCGAAGCATAACGAGGCTAAATTTATTTTTAGCTCTAAAGCATGGCATGCTCTCAGCAGAAGTTGAGACATCGTTTAACAACAACAACAAGAAGTTTTTCTTGCTTCGGGCGTTAGTAAAGATCAACGCCTATGAATCCCTACAATGTTTCACCTGTCGCATGCGACAGTCATTTATTTTTTTTACCTGTCGCACATAAATACTACCTGTCATCGACAGGTGGACACCCGAACATTTCGCGCCCTGGATAATGTTGGTACAATGTAACACTTCAGTAGGTTCAACATGGAGATAATGTTGGTGCAATATAACATTTCATCAGTCCAACAAAAAGATACTGTTGGATCAATGCAACATTTCAGTCAGTCCAATGAAAAGATAATGTTGGTACAATGTATTCCATTTGTCAGTTCAACACAAAGATAATATCCACTGCACATTACACCGAACATTAGATGTATGGGTATTAATTGTTAAATTTAGCACACAAGACAGAATACAAACAGGAAAACTGAATTCCAAAATTAGAATTAGTCACTAATAATATCGATGAAAGTAACTTGTATAGATCTGGTTAACAGGTAAAATAGTTGCTGGTACCAGTATGATGAATATTGATTTCAATTACACCACTCAAATGGTTTGCCTTAGATGATAATATCATGTCGCTGTGTGAAATAAATGAATCTGACATTATATCCATTTGTTGTATTTACGGATCATCCAGAAACAGCAGTCAATAAACACTGAAGCCGTCCACAACTCAGTTTGCTATATTCCACAGCCACCAAGATTGTGTCATGGACAATCTGTTGCACAACATCCGGAGAAACTTGTCCAGACAAATTGATTCAATGACTCTTTGAAAAAATGAAACAAGTATATGGCAAAATAATTCTTGTTGTGTATTCATTGATTATCTGGAAACTGTTTTACAATTATAACACTGTAACTGTCTGCAACTCAGTTCACTATGATCCACAGTTACCAAGATTGCATACCAGGGAATCAATAAATTTTTAACAACACCAACAGAAAATATTGAGGGCAAATACCTCTTCAAGAATGGTGATTTCATTTATTTGAGTGGCCTAATGAAACAGCAAACAGGAGTAGCATTACTCAATACATGTATGTCCTTCTTTTCATTCAAATGATTATGTGATAAACTTTAACCTAGTTTCTGGTAGAAATCATACCTGGAAAATAATATTCTGTAGTCCTCTTCAAATATGTACATGTTCATTGTGGTCACCCAAACACATAAATCATTCTGCACTTGGTCCATGTGAATGTTTTCTGGCTTTGATCACTCTATCACTGGGCTGTGGATATGAAGGTAAATATGATAATTAAATGATGAATGGTGATTTAAAAAAATCAAATCATAATGATATAGACTGATCCATAAAATAAATGAATATACAGTGAGCCCTATTTATAATGACAATATTTAGGCTTGAAATGAATAATTATAATAACAGGAGGTGGCTGGTGAAGATTTTACCAGTACTGTGGGAACAATAGAGTTGAGACAGGTAACTGGTTCATCATTTCCTACTCTTCTGCTCTTTACATAACAACCACTGAATGCACCTCTTCCAAATTAACCTCCTCAGATTTAAACAATCCTTTGCTCCTAAAAACAAATTTCCCTTTGAGAAACAACACAGTGGTTATAAAGAGGGTTGACATTACATATCACACAGAACATGCTTAGAGTTATCAGTTGAGATAATCTAATGAGTTACCTGATGCACTCCAGCCTGGGAGGACAGTAACGCCATGATAAAAGAAGTAACCTGGTCGAAGCCATACCACTGTCACACCCAGTGGAGGAAATACTGAAAATTAATATTGAACAATATGTAAATAACCATATAGTTTTATGATTTGATCAGTATTTAAATGAGTTACTATAAAATCTTCCTATGGCCTGTGTGCATTGTTTAGAAAAGAGACAAGTTGAGGTGACATCGGATTTAGAATTGA
This sequence comes from Hanleya hanleyi, assembly GCA_036873755.1. Taxonomy (NCBI): domain Eukaryota; kingdom Metazoa; phylum Mollusca; class Polyplacophora; order Lepidopleurida; family Hanleyidae; genus Hanleya; species Hanleya hanleyi. The sequence continues at coordinate 77,363 of JAVTVY010032670.1, forward strand.
GGACTTTACACAAGATCCTGGATTTGTTCACTGATAATAAAGATAAAAATTATTCCATAGAGACAGCAGAATGTTGCACTTTGTATCAGTGAGAACAAAGCAGTTTGTGAGGTGTAGGTTTATGTGTAGGACACAAATGAAAAAACTTGGCAACCTCATTCAAATTAGCCACTATAATATTTCAAAAATGAAACAAGGCTTCAAATGGCATTTTCAGTGAAATTTATTCTGTAAATGAAAATGGCATGTGATGGCATACTTGCATCTCAAAGTCATATCCAAGTTGCATGAATGTAGGTGCATTGACTGATTAATGGCAGGGTCAGAATACCCAGAGCAGAGGTCTGTTTTTTATGTGCACACGCTAGCAGATTAGATTATGTTTCTGTCAATTAAACTTGATTTGTTAACTAGGCTGGCATTGCCTCTCGAATCCTGCAATTTGCCCATGACCATGACATGGAAGTACGCCATCGCATTCCATTGTCATTTATGGAATAAATTTCACCGAATATGTCATTTGAAGCCATGTTTCATTTTGGAAATATTGCAATGGCTAATTTGAATGATTGGTCGCATAAAGCAAAACATTAAGTTGCTGTGAAAATCATGGAAGCCATCTATGCATCATGCTATTGAAAGATCCATGCAGTCCAGGGTATGTGTAGATGTCCACATTTTCCATATATATATAAAAACTGAAGTTGACATAGCCCTATACGCCAATCGAGGTATAGTCCTATCGATCGAGGTATAATACCCCGATCAAGGTATAATACCTTGATCAATGTATTTTCCCCAACCTGCACAATATATTTCTGCTGCAAATTGCCGTAAGACTTGTTTCCAGTACTTGTGCCTCACTAAACACATGGTAATGCAAAGGGAAAATATCTATCAATGCAGCAGTGTTGTTGAAGAGTCTACTGGCACTAAACTTTTTGCAGCACAAATTGTCGATGAAAAGGGATGAAGTTATTTTCAATTGAGATCAAAACAACTTCTCTCGGGAATCGAGGGGTGTATATATTTTTCCCCCTCGGCCCCTTCCCCTTGCTCAGCTTTTAGTGGAGCTGAGGCCCTCAGTGAGTGAGGGGAGCGATTTCTCCCATCGAAAGCAAGGATTGACTTTCGTCCAATTTTCGTCATTTATCATGATAAGTCCTAATTCGAAATTTACCCGGGCGACTGAAACATTACCGTAGTAATCTTTGGATGTTCGAATTATAATATTTACATTTGTCAAGCAATACTTACAGTTTTCTGTTGGAGAACCGACATTCGTTCTGTTTCCTTTGTGTTCCTGTCTGCCGCGCAATTCCAAACGGGTCAATATAAAATCGGATTTGAATTTGACCCGAAATTGGCATGACCTATTGTCGGAAACCTCTGGTCCCTTAATCCTCCCTTCCAATACGTTCATATGTAAAGGCTTCCGAGTTACATAGGTCAGCTGATAAAGAGTTCACCCGGGTGAACCAAAGTTCAGGAAGACGGGTCCACACAAACTGAGCTGACATATATTTAGGGCTCTGTGATAACATGAAACTTGGATTGACTATTAAAATCTCTGTTTCTAAAATACACGTATTATCAATGCATTATTAATGGCAGTATAAGTCAAATTAAACTGAAAAAAGGGACACGCTCCAATCTATCTGTATCTGTCAACACTTTGGTGTATAAAAAATACGATAAAAAAGATATTTATTTAATTCTATTAAAGAACAAATAAATAAAAAAAAAAAAAAAAAAATAGCAACCCATTTATAGGTGTAGGCCTAGTCCAATTTGACAATATAAAGTATGGTTAACATGGTTGAACTGATTACCATAAATATCCTGGTTAGAATAACGACACCATGATGCCCATAATTATGTGTTCCATTTGACCATGTAAGACTATGGTTATATTGGCTGATGAATTCGACCATGCAAGCTATGGTAGTATATAGCAGTCGACCATAACATATATTGTCTAATGATTCGACCACTAAATCTATGGTAGCGCCCCGACATCTGACCATTCCAATCTTGGTCGAATCAGAGAAATGCTACTATATATTTCCTGGTCATCAATTTTGACCATACTTCTTATGGTCGAAATGGGTTGACCAGTAAAATCTGACCATGAGATTTATAGTCACATGACCATTGACCATATATGTCCTGGTCAGGGTAACCATATCCTTCTAACAGTGTGGATTTTGGTGAGTAGCCCTCACACCTGAATGGTTGTGCATTCCGATCGCATGTTCTGCAAGCGTTTGTCGATGAGAATGGGTGAACATAAACTCGCTTACCTCAATGTCATTAACCCTCCTGAACACGTGCCAACAACAACACAAAACAACAACAACATGTTGAATGACTGTCTTATTCAGATGGACTTTGATTGACAGGTGTTCAGTTTTGTGTGAAGGGTTAATGCACCGAGGCCGGAAGAAGTCCACCTGAGCAGGAAGAAATGTGAATCGCCATTTTCCTGAACAATTCAGTTGGTTTGACCACGTGTAGCATTCTATTTCCCCAAAAGTTCAAGTAGGTCATTCTTGTTTGACCTCAACGAAGAGATGATTCAACTTAATTCGTGAGTTAAACAGTCACTACATTTCTGAAATTCTCAAATTTTACTTCAAGAAATCCACTACATTTTTGGTCAATTTTCCACCACAAAGTCATTTTTTTCGAGTTAGCTCAAAGAAATAATCATATTTTCTTGTGTTTAGTTGGGTTTTCTATCTTTCTGAGATGAAATAATTCGCCCTTGATAATTCAGCGCCTTTTTAAAATTTTCAACCTGACCAAAAAATGTCAAAATCTCTTATGTCCGGATTCCCCTTAAGTCACAATACCCCCCCCCCCTCCCCCCTCACAAATGATATAAAAAAAGGAGTAAAACTGTGTGTTTATAATATATTAAGTTAAATATATATTAAGTTAAATATATATTAAGTTAAATATATAAGGGGTTTTGTATGTTTAAAAAGATAAAATGTATACTTCTAATTTGCAGGGATTTTTCATAATGATTTTTCAATGTATACTATTGGTCATGTGGGATTTTCTGGTGTTTTAAATTGGTTTGTGCTCAAATGTTAGAAGTTCCTCCTTCGACGATCTGGTTGGGACTGTACTCTGTAATACGCCAGCTACTTAGATTTCTTCATTTTCAGTTTTAATATTACAATATTTTCGTTATTTTGGAATTACACCATCTTAACATGGCAGTGTCACGGTGGCTGACGTCACAGGACCTACGAAGTAGGGTAGGCATTAGAACTCGGACGCGCACAGAGCTCTTGGAAATCCTCCGCCCCAAGTTGAAATCCTGCCTGTATTAAGACGGGAACAGCCCAAGTCAGAATCTTCAGTGATTTTCATCAAAAATCACCAGAAGTTTTCATCAAAAGTAGGTCAGATCACAACTTGCTGGTAACAGTCCCCTATTGTACCTTCATGCAAAAAGTATTGTCATCAGTTATCCTTATTTTGCCGACGAAAGGATTCGGATGGACTCGCTGACTATCGAACAATTTACAGATGGTAGCCTACATGTACTTCGTAGGAATATATCGGTTTTTATATTACCTACTTTTGGTCCGTCGAAGTTTGCACTGGTATTCAGAAAATTTGTAAAGTTACCGATACATGGAACACTTTTGCTCTGAACAGTTCACTGATACACGTAATCCTGAAGACAAGCGAGGTGCAAGATCAGTAACACGGCTAGTATTTCCAATATACCCCAATGCTCTGGGAGCAACGACGGTTGAGTACGACCACTGGTTTGGAATGGTGTGACATTATAGGAATGCATTGCCCTGTACAGTACTATGTATCATTGGTGCCGACCGGTGGTGTGCAATGAAAGGCCCGTATGTTGAAATACATGTATAGTCTCCCAATACATGTATGTTATGTTAATCACACTACAAGTATATAACAAAGAAGTGGATGGTTACAATGGAAGGTTATTTGGGGACGGATGAATGCATTTAAAAAATGGACGGCCTTGAAAATAGTTAAATAATATCTAACAAAGAGTGGTAGGTTCACACAAGGGAGAGATACATGTATATGATGTGTGTGCGTGTGTGGCGCTATGTATGATGTTTAACCTGGACCCCCCCCTCTCCCCCCTTCCACCCAATTCACATACTCGAAGTTTAGCCTGCATGAAAAGTTAAAATAAAAAGGTAGACTTAAATATAGATAGGGCAAGTTTTGTCTCATTAACGAATGAACACATTGGACTTGTAGCGGGTAATAATATACGGTATCATACGATGATGGTTTCTCCTGTTTTAAATTGTTGGCGCATAATTAGATATTTCTCTTTCGCAAGATTTGACTGGACCTGGTTGGGGCTGTACTCTGAAATACGCCAGCTACCTAGATTTCTCCATTTACAGTTTTAATATTACAATATTATCGTTATTTTGAAATCACATCTTAATATAGGGGTTTTAATATTACCTACTTTTGATCCGAAGTGAAGTTCTGTTATGCTGGGTTAATCATTAGATATTTAAGGCTGTGTGAAATGTAACAAGAAGAATTTTCCATGAACACACCAGGTTCCTGACGTGTTTCAACCCGACATCTGCCTGATAATGTGATAGGTGTACACATGTTAAGTACGCTCAGAGCAGTGCTTCGGATATTTTCGGGCTATCTATGATATATACATATCCCAGGCATATCCTCATCAGGGGGAGGCCTTAAAAAACTCGAAATTCAATATACGACCTATAACACCGCATGATTATTTCCGTGCACGTCGCCTAATCCATTGTGAGAGGTAAAGGCCTACTCTCAAGGCTGGAAGGCTATACCCGTGTCGAAGACCTGTTCCGGTCTATTTACGCTCAATTAAAATGGACGTGGTTCTATAGGGTAATAAAACAGATCTCGAAAGTTGTTCAGTCGGGAGTATATGGTACCTATCCGCGAAAAGATACACGTGTCTGGGAATCTGACATTATAGACCTCTGTATTTGTCAGACGATGATATGAAATGTCCGCGAAATCAAAATTATAACCCGGCGTACGTCTCTTCAAAGCATTTGTATACATCTCCTCACCTCGTATCCTTTTAGGATAGATATGAAAATATATCCGTACCTCTAATTAAGTCCGTGATGATTCATTTCGGCTTCATTTTCATTAAGGGAAAAATCTTTCGCCATGACTTAAGCGCCATCACTAACAATATTTATTAGTAGGAATATGCTGGGGTTAAATTCAAACAATTCCACTCGGACTGCAAGGCAAAAGTAATTGCGATTTAGAAAGATTTATGTTTTTTCGCGATAGATGAACAGAGGGAGTCGCTTCTGTAAACGAAGCCATAACAAAGACAGACATGTTTCTTGCTCTATGTAAATTCAGTCAGACAAATCATGAAAGTTAAGAAAAACAAACTCAAATACCGCAAAAGCCTTCTCGCTCTTTCGATTCAAAGTTGAGCAGTAGTGTATAAAGGCGAAATCTGGTCGCACTTCTGTTGGTGCGGAGGGAAAATGGTCGAATATAGAAACACCATTCACTATCCGGCGGCAACACCAGTCCTAACACGTTAACGCCCATTAACGTCCGTCACCGTCCGTATAAACGCCCGTTAACGCATGCCAACGCCCGTCTTGACGCCCGTCGACGTCAGAGTGAGAGAGAGAGAGAGAGAAAGCTTGGATTTCGTAAATTTTATTGCGCCAGATGTTACATCATACCTATGGTCGGTGAGCCGCTATGGGCATGTTTACAGGTCATTAAACTACAGAGTGACATTAGTCTGAAGCCCCATCTTATTGGGGTACGATGAAAAACCCGTACATCAGCACCATTTGGGCCATCTTCGTCATCTTTTCGTTTTCTCGATGTCCAATAAGAACCCTTCGTTGATACGTTATACGTCATTTTTTCTCCTTTATCCTTGTCCGAAAATAAGCAGCCATCGTTATGCGTCAGGCTCGCTCTCTACCAGTGCGGGATACTCCAATGGCAGCATGTCCTTGAACAGTTGTTTTCCCATTTTGACAGTGGTTTTCAGAGCCTCCCTGGGGGGGGGGTAAACCCATATCTTCTTCCAAGTAGCGCTTTGTTTTCATGATGGATCTATGATTATGATCTCTCTTCATTTCAACAGGAAATAAGTTATACTGTTCGTAGAGGGTCATAGCAGATTTTCTTATTCGGGGTAGCATGTCGATGTACGCCCGCTGTATTGCCTCTTCGTCCGGTCCCTCTGCCTCGATAGTCTCGGCGTGTGCATCAATAGCCTCATTCACAATGAGATCCCAAAATGACGGTTCGCTGCTGACCATATCTGAATCGTTCAAGTTTTCGCCTTCGCCGGACGAGTTATCATTGTCCGCGTCGGAGGATGAGCTCCCATCCTGGGACGACCCGAACACTGTCAGCTTCAGAGGGCGAACATTCAGTATCCGTACCAGGTGACAAGCCCTCACTATTCGTACCGGCGGACAGGCCCTCAGTTTCCCCTTAAGCCTCTTCATATCCGTGAATACTTCCGATCACAAATAGAGCAAGTATAAGACATGTTGACGTGTTGAACGACACTGGAGAACTGAGTTAGTCTTTCAGATAGGGTTGCTTAAATGGATGGGCATCAAAGCGGGAGGAATTTCGACGTTGAAGAGTTCGAGCGCATGCGCACTCGTCAGGAAGGGCGGTTGGACGATCGATTATTCGTTATGGCTTTATGTTAGGGTGTTAAGGCGTTAAGATAGAACCTTAAGCTGTTGAGACGGCGTTAACGGGCGTTCAGATGAAGGGTGGCGTGCGTTAACGGGCGTTAACGCCCGTCTTAACGCCCGCCAACGCCCGTCGACGCGAGAGACAGAGAGAGAGACAGAGAGAGAGAAAGAGAGGCCGATTATGGGTTATGGCTTTATGTTAGGGTGTTAAGGCGCTAAGATAGAACCTTAAGCTGTTGGGACGGCGTTAACGGGCGTTCAGATGAAGGGTGGTGTGCGTTAACGGGCGTTAACGGGCGTTAACGCCCGTCTTAACGCCCGCCAACGCCCGTCGACGCCTAGGTCTCTCTTTCTCTCTCTCTGTCTCTCTCTCTGTCTCTCGCGTCGACGGGCGTTGGCGAGCGCTAAGACGGGCGTTAACGCCCGTTAACGCACGCCACCCTTCATCTGAACGCCCGTTAACGCCGTCTCAACAGCTTAAGGTTCTATCTTAACGCCTTAACACCCTAACATAAAGCCATAACGAATAATCGATCGTCCAACCGCCCTTCCTGACGAGTGCGCATGCGCTCGAACTCTTCAACGTCAAAATTCCTCCCGCTTTGATGCCCATCCATTTAAACAACCCTATCTGAAAGACTAACTCAGTTCTCCAGTGTCGTTCAACACGTCAACATGTCTTATACTTGCTCTATTTGTGATCGGAAGTTCACCAGGTACTACGATATGCTGAGACACCAGAAAAATATTCACGGATATGAAGAGGCTTAAGGGGAAACTGAGGGCCTGTCCGCCGGTACGGATAGTGAGGGCTTGTCACCTGGTACGGATACTGAATGTTCGCCCTCTGACGCCGACAGTGTTCGGTCGTCCCAGGATGGGAGCTCATCCTCCGACGCGGACAATGATAGCTCGTCCGGCGAAGGCGAGAACTTGAACGATTCAGATATGGTCAGCAGCGAACCGTCATTTTGGGATCTCATTGTGAATGAGGCTGTTGATGTACACGCCGATACTATCGAGGCAGAGGGACCGGACGAAGAGGCAATACAGCAGGCGTACATCGACATGCTACCCCGAATAAGAAAATCTGCTATGACCCTCTACGAACAGTATAACTTATTTCCTATTGAAATGAAGAGAGATCATAATCATAGATCCATCATGAAAACAAAGCGCTACTTGGAAGAAGATATGGGTTTACCCCCCAGGGAGGCTCTGAAAAACGCTGTCAAAATGCGAAAACAACTGTTCAAGGACATGCTGCCATTGGAGTATCCCGCACTGGTAGAAAGCGAGCCTGACGCATACCGATGGCTGCTTATTTTCGGACAAGGATAAAGGAGAAAAAATGACGTATAACGTATCAACGAAGGGTTCTTATTGGACATCGAGAAAACGAAAAGATGACGAAGATGGCATAAATGGTGCTGATGTACGGGTTTTTCATCGTACCCCAATAAGATGGGGCTTCAGACTAATGTCACTCTGTAGTTTAATGACCTGTAAACATGCCCATAGCGGCTCACCGACCATAGGTATGATGTAACATCTGGCGCAATAAGATTTACGAAATCCAAGCTTTCTCTCTCTCTCTCTCACTCTGACGTCGACGGGCGTCAAGACGGGCGTTGGCATGCGTTAACGGGCGTTCATACGGACGGTGACGGACGTTAATGGGCGTTAACGTGTTAGGACTGGTGTTGCCGCCGGATAGTCAATGGTGTTTCTATATTCGACCATTTTCCCTCCGCACCAACAGAAGTGCGACCAGATTTCGCCTTTATGCACTACTGCTCAACTTTGAATCGCAAGAGCGAGAAGGCTTTTGCGGTATTTGAGTTTGTTTTTCTTAACTTTCATGATTTGTCTGACTGAATTTACATAGAGCAAGAAACATGTCTGTCTTTGTTATGGCTTCGTTTACAGAAGCGACTCCCTCTGTTCATCTATCGCGAAAAAACATAAATCTTTCTAATTCGCAATTACTTTTGCCTCGCAGTCCGAGTGGAGTTGTTGAATTTAACCCCAGCATATTCCTACTAATAAATATTGTTAGTGATGGCGCTTAAGTCATGGCGAAAGATTTTTCCCTTAATGAAAATGAAGCCGAAATGAATCATCACGGACTTAATTAGAGGTACGGATATATTTTCTTATCTATCCAAAAAGGATACGAGGTGAGGAGGTGTATACAAATGCTTTGAAGAGACGTACACGGGGTTATAATTTTGATTTCGCGGACATTTCATATCATCGTCTGACAAATACAGAGGTCTATAATGTCAGATTCCCAGACACGTGTATCTTTTCGCGGATAGGTACCATATACTCCCGACTGAACAACTTTCGAGATCTGTTTTATTACCCTATAGAACCACGTCCATTTTAATTGAGCGTAAATAGACCGGAACAGGTCTTCGACACGGGTATAGCCTTCCAGCCTTGAGAGTAGGCCTTTACCTCTCACAATGGATTAGGCGAGGTGCACGGAAATAATCATGTGGTGTTATAGGTCGTATATTGAATTTCGAGTTTTTAAGGCCTCCCCCTGATGAGGATATGCCTGGGATATGTATATATCATAGATAGCCCGAAAATATCCGAATCACTGCTCTGAGCGTACTTAACATGTGTATGTAAGGGGAGTTATTTCCCTTATTCCCAGTATTGGAGTTTCTGAACTTGTGAAGTCCAGTTTTGTTATATTTTTTTGATATTATATTTGTTATTCGCGGTTTCGCGGTTCGTGAATATATTTATCAATGTTAATTTGTTATCAGTGACGTCTTTGTCTGATGTGAGGATGTATTGAAATTGTATGCTAATTTATGAACGTGTTTTTGTGTGTACTCTATGTTAAATGATTACACCGTCATACATGTAAACGTTGGTCATGTATATGTCTGGGTAAGTTTGAATTGTCGGGGCTGATCCACTGCCGGGGTTCCGAAAGATATGGTATTCCCTGGGGAATGTTAATACGGTTTTGTTTACCAGTTTATTTGGTTTACTTTGTGGTAGCTTGGAATTGTCTTGTGTAAAGGTGTAATATTCGCCTGGCCAGACAATTCCTCAAATCAAAACTCTTTTTCCCTTCTGTTTCTGTTTATTTAAGGGGGACCCCGGTAGTGGACGCCACGTCATGGGTGGGGGAAAATAGGTCTGACATTGTTGTATTGTGGAGTCCCTTTCGCGCGTTTGTACTGTCTTGTCGTATATGTACCGCTTATTTTTGAGGGATTAAATTGTTTTATTTATTCTATGTAAATTTGTGTTTGCGTTTTGCTTGACTCTGTCTCGGTTTTCTCTCTTCCCTTCCTCTTGCGTTCATCAGAGATCCCAACTTACGAATCTGGGTTGATCTTGGCGCTCCAGAAGTAACGTTGTTACATTGGTGCCGTGACTCCCGTTACATTTTGGTGCCGTGACCAGGATCTCTGAGATGGCGTCTGGGAGTGGAGGGAGAGTATTTGTGGAAGACACAAAACTGGGAGACATAGTCATGCATGACGTAGACTTGGGAATTGGAGAGGGATTTAAACCCTTGAGAAACTACCCGGGGGAATTAAGAACGCCAGCATTATCGATAGGAGGGGCCAGGCCTAAATTACCTGACAGGACATTTAACCTTCCCGGGGATACAATTATAAGTGAGGAGGATAAAAGGTGGGACAGATTGGAAAAATGCATAGATGAGCAAATTTCTAGGCTGGATGGGGCAGTCAAACTAATGGTTAATAAGCAGACAGAACGGACTAGGCAGGTTGAAAATGACCCTGCATTTAACACTCCGAGTAGAGAATTCATCCCAAGTAGGAATAGTACACCTGGGAAGGGAGGTAACTTGTGGGGACAGGATAGAATGGAAGGTAGAGGTTCAAGGATTTTGACTAGGCGTGAGAAAGAGCCAGACAAATTTGATGGACATGGTGCAGAATGGAAAGATTTTATTGTCCATTTTGAACAAGTATCTTTGTGGAATGGTTGGTCAGCTACTGAAAAGGCCCAGCAGTTAACCATGTGTTTAAGGGGAGATGCACAGAAATTGTTAGGAGATTTACCCCCAGATACTTTGGCCGACTATGATGGTTTGAAAACTATACTTGTTAAGCGGTTTAATCCTCAGGAACGGGAAGTCGCGCATCGTTGCGAATTCCGTGCGCGCAGGCGTCGGAATAATGAAACTCCAGCTGATTTTGGCTATGCCTTGCGACGCCTTGGGTGTCTTGCTTTCCCAGAAATGCCCGTAGAGTACCGAGAAGTAAATGTACTGGAGCAATTCATTAATGGGATCGGTAGTGCAGAGATGAAGGCGCATGTCATATTCCATCACCCCCAAAACCCTGGAGACTGCCATAGCGCATTCAGTTGAATTCGAAACGGTTAAAGGATTGAAAAATCCTGTGCCAAAACCTAAAGTGGGGATTTGTAGAAGGAGGTGGTGTTAAGGTAGTCAGCAAAGAATGTTCTTCAGACGGCGAAATAGAGGATACATCAATTGATCGGATTCAGGTAGCGCTGGATAAGCTGGTTACGTCATTGGAAGGACAGTTCAAGAAGCTATCCAATGAGATTAGAAGGGGAGGTAATGCTGGAGGGAATCGGTCTCGTAAAGAGTGTTATGTCTGCCATAGGATGGGCCATATTTCTTATAACTGTCCGGATAGATACCACCTCACCGAGCCAAAGACAGATTTTGTAGAACAGCCGCCTAGTCAACAGTTAAACTAGAACGGGTTGTGTCTGAGGCCGAAGGTGCAGCCCCTTATTTATCAGATGTAAAGGAAAGGTCATGTTTGGGCGTAGGAGCGGTAACGCAATCTTGTTTTTTAGCGGTCGCTAGAGTAGGAAATAGTTTTCACGAGATGTTGGTAGATACGGGATCAGCGGTGAGTTTGCTGTCTTCTTCTCTATATGAACAGATGAGGGGGGAGGTCCCAATTTTGGAGAAAACAAGCGTTGTCTTAAGTACTGCAGATGGAAGTGCTCTAGTTGTTAAAGGGAGAGTCGAGTTAGAATTGAAGCTTGGAGACCATGTTTTTGTACATGGGTTTGTAGTAGCTGAACTTGATTTACCGGGAATACTGGGCATAGATTTCCTGAAGCTGTACGATTTGGACGTTAGTGTATCCAAGGGAAGCTTGGTTATGGGTAGGCATGATATTCCCCTGAAAGGGCGTGTATCGGTTAAATGTGCGAGGGTAAAATTGTCTTCTAAAGTCATTATCCCTCCCGAGTCGGAAATGCTCATTAGGGGTTACGTGGATGGTCAAACCCGGGCTGGCTGTACATTTATAGCAGAGCCACTGAACAGCTTGGATAGGAAGGGCTTGTTGATGTCCCGCGCGATAGTTGACACTGAAGAGATAGTTCTGTCGATTATCAACGTGACTGATCAGCCAGTGTTTGTTAGGGAGAATACCACCATAGCCAGTCTACAAGAGGTGACGGAGGTGCAGGATACGGAAGAGGCAACATTGCCTAATAGAGAGATATTGAATGTTCCGTCTCATTTAAGGCCACTTTTGAATGGAGCCTCTGATAAGCTATCGATTAAGCAGAAAGAGAGTATAGCACATTTCCTTGGGGAATTTGAGGATGTTTTCATGGGTGTTGATGGTAAACCGGGGCGCACAGGTATCGTTAAGCATTGTATTAACACTGGTGAGACCAAACCTATTAAGTTACCTCCGCGCCGTACACCTCTGGAGCAGCGGGAGACTGTGGAGAGAGAAATTACTCGTATGCTAGACGAGGATGTGATCGAACCTAGCAGTAGTCCTTGGTCCTCGCCTGTTCCATTAGTGGGAAAGAAAGACGGTTCTACTAGGTTCTGTGTAGATTATCGTCGGCTGAATGCTAAGGATGCCTATCCGTTGCCTCGCATCGATGACTCGTTAGATTCTTTGGCAGGGGCCTGTTGGTTCAGTACCCTTGATCTTGTGTCTGGATATTGGCAGTGTGAGATGGATGAGCGAGATAAAGAGAAAACGGCCTTCTCCACCCATAAGGGTCTTTACCAGTTCAAAGTTTTGCCTTTTGGGCTATGTAACGCTCCCGCAAGCTTTGAGAGATTGATGGAACTAGTCCTCAGGGGACTGCAGTGGGACCGTTGCCTGTGTTACCTTGATGATATCATTGTCTTCGGAAGAACTTTCGGGGAAGCTATCGAAAATCTTAGAGTCGTTTATCTTCGAATAAGAGAAACTAAACTAAAGTTAAAACCGTCCAAATGCTCACTTTTTCAACAGGAGATCCCTTATTTAGGACATATAGTGTCGGGGTCCGGTATCAAATGTGACTCAAGTAAAGTTGAAGCTGTAGCTGAGTGGCCTGAACCTTCCACTGGTGCCGAGGTGCGAAGTTTTCTGGGTTTAGTAGGTTATTATAGACGGTTCGTGCCTGATTTCTCTTCTGTGGCAGGGCCTTTAGTTCAGTTGACAAGAAAGGGGGTGAAATTTTGATGGTCGGAAGCTTGTAGAAAGGCGTTTGAGGGATTAAAGCAACTATTAGTTGCTGCCCCTGTTCTCGCCTATCCTAAGAGGAACGGAGAATTCATAATTGATACCGATGCCAGTATGTGTGGTATAGGAGCTGTGTTGTCTCAAAGGCAGGACGGGGAAGAACGTGTTATAGCATACGCCAGTAAAACCTTAAACAAACATCACAGAAGATATTGTACGACATATAGGGAATTACTCGCTGTGGTCACTTTCGTCAAACATTTTCGGCACTATTTGTGGGGTCGGTCGTTTTTGGTGAAGGCAGACCAAGTCCAGAGGGAATGATAGCCCGGTGGATATCTGTGCTTGACACCTATGATATGGTTTTACAGCATCGTAAGGGAGGACTCCACGGCAACACCGACAGTCTCTCGCGACAGCCTCATAGAAAGTGTAAGCGCGAGGATTGTGCGGATTGTGTAGAGGTTAGTGTGGGTAAGGTACAGCCTTTGGCATCGTCTGACATTTGCACTAGTGTTCCGGAACCTTGCCAGGTCGCTACAGTTGAGGGTAGCGAAGATAGGTCCAGTGTTTTGCCGTGCGCTGACTCGGCCACCCCTGACTCCGATCGTGAGGTTAACTGGTTTGATGTGTGGACTTTAGATCAGCTCAGGAAGTGGCAGATGGAGGATCCGGTAATAATGCGTATCCTGGAATGGAAGGGACAGTTTGTGGAAAAGCCGCCAAGAAGCTATGTAGCGGATGTATCTCGTGGTATTAGGGCTTTGTGGTCTCTTTGGGAAGCATTGCAGGTGGTTGATGGGGTTCTATATTACCGGTGGTTTCGGCTGTCAGATCGGAGTTCTTCTTTGCTTTTGGTCGCTCCTAGTACGTTCCAAAGTGTTCAGTGAATTACACTCTAAACGTACTGCGGGACACTTTGGGAGAAAGAAAACCTTGCTTTCAATTAGAAGAAGGATGTGGATGTATTGGCCAGGGATGACAACTGACGTTCGCCGTTGGGTTAAGCAGTGCGATTTATGTGCTCGTCGTAAGTCTGGTCCTGGACCGGGTAGATCACCTTTGCAGCAGTCAGTGGTAGGTGCCCCTATGGATAGGATAGCTTTGGATATCCTTGAATGCCCCTTGACCGAGAGTGGGAATCGATATGTCATTGTTGTAGCGAACTATTTTACTCGGTGGACGGAAGCTTTTGCCGTTCCTGATCACTCAGCTCTGGCAGTGGCGGACAAGTTGGTCACTCAGTTCATATGTAGATATGGCGTCACTAGGCAGATCCATTCTGACCAGGGAGGGGAATTTGAGTCGCATCTGTTCGCTCATATGTGCCGTCTGTTGGGGGTCGAGAAAACTAGAACAATACCTTATAGGCCACAGTCCGATGGACTGTCCGATGGACTGGTTGAGCGATTCAACCGGACACTTATTCAAATGTTGTCTATGTATGTTGTAGATAATCCTTCCAGTTGGGATGAGCATTTGCCATTCGTCATGATGGCCTATCGGTCCACGGCGCAGGACAGCACTGCGTGTTTTCCAAATTTGTTGATGTTTGGGCGAGAGTTGTCGTGTCCATTGGATTGGGTGGTAGGGAATCCTCCAGAAACGGCAAAATATTCATGTCCTGTTGAGTATGTCCGTTGGCTAGAATATGTTCAGAATAAGACATTTGACTTTGTGCATAGTAACACTGGAAAGGCGGCAGCACATCAGAAGAAGAGGGTTGAAGCCTAGGAGATATAAACCCGGAAATTTTGTGTGGCGATGGTATCCTCCAGCAGCTAGTGTTAAGTTAGGAATGGGCTGGACGGGACCCTGGAAGGCATTAAGGAAACTGACAACTGTCACATACCTTGTACGGGAGAATGGGCCATCTGAGCCAGGGGTCTTCCATGTTGATCAGTTGAAACCATATCAAGGAGTTATTCCGCCTGTAAGTTGGTCTGAACTGGAAGAGGAATCAGTGGAGGTTTCTGCGCAGTCGTCGCCTCTGGTTGATCTGGAGGGGCAAACATGCTCTCCTGGTCCGCAAGATGGGTTGGATGATTCTATTGGCTCGAATATACTGGATGTTCCTGTAGATAAGTTTGAATAAGTTTATCTGGGTAAGTTTGAATTGTCGGGGCTGATCCACTGCCGGGGTTCCGAAAGGTTTGATATTGCCTGGGGAATATTAATACGGTTTTGTTTACCAGTTTATTTGGTTTACTTTGTGGTAGCTTGGAATTGTCTGGTGTAAAGGTGTAATATTCGCCTGGCCGACAATTCCTCAAATCAAAACTCTTTTTCCCTTCTGTTTCTGTTTATTTAAGGGGGACCCCGGTAGTGGACGCCACGTCATGGATGGGGGAAAATAGGTCCGACATTGTTGTATTGTGGAGTCCCTTTCGCGCGTTTGTACTGTCTTGTCGTATATGTACCGCTTATTTTTGAGGGATTAAATTGTTTTATTTATTCTATGTAAATTTGTGTTTGCGTTTTGCTTGACTCTGTCCCGGTTTTCTCTCTTCCCTTCCTCTTGCGTCGATCAGAGATCCTAACTTACGAATCTGGGTTGATCTTGGCGTTCCAGAAGTTGTTACATTGGTGCCGTGACTCCCGTTACATGTACACCTATCACATTATCAGGCAGATGTCGGGTTGAAACACGTCAGGAACCTGGTGTGTTCATGGAAAATTCTTCTTGTTACATTTCACACAGCCTTAAATATCTGATGATTAACCCAGCATACCAGAACTTCACTTTGGATCAAAAGTAGGTAATATTAAAACCCCTATATTAAGATGTGATTTCAAAATAACGATAATATTGTAATATTGAAACTGTAAATTGAGAAATCTAGGTAGCTGGCGTATTTCAGAGTACAGCCCCAACCAGGTCCAGTCAAATCTTGCGAAAGAGAAATATCTAATTATGCGCCAACAATTTAAAACAGGAGAAACCATCACCGTATGATACCGTATATTATTACCCGCTACAAGTCCAATGTATTCATTCGTTAATGAGACAAAACTTGCCCTATCTATATTTAAGTCTACCTTTTTCTTTTAACTTTTCATGCAGGCTAAACTTCGAGTATGTGAATTGGGTGGAAGGGGGAGAGGGGGGGGGGTCCAGGTTAAACATCATACATAGCTCCACACACACACACACACATCATGTACATGTATCTCTCCCTTGTGTGAACCTACCACTCTTTGTTAGATATTATTCAACTATGTTCAAGGCCGTCCATTCTTTAAATGCATTCATCCCTCCCCAAATAACCTTCCATTGTAACCATCCACTTCTTTGTTATATACTTGTAGTGTGATTAACATAACATACATGTATTGGGAGACTATACATGTATTTCAACATACGGGCCTTTCATTGCACAGCACCGGTCGGCACCAATGATAGATAGGACTGTACAGGGCAATGCATTCCTATATTGTCACACCATTCCAAACCAGTGGTCGTACTCAACCGTCGTTGCTCCCAGAGCATTGGGGTATATTGGAATTACTAGCCGTGTTACTGATCTTGCACCTCGCTTGTCTTCAGGATTACGTGTATCAGTGAACTGTTCAGAGCACAAGTGTTCCATGTATCGGTAAATTTACAAACTTTCTGAATACCAGTGCAAACTTCGACGGACCAAAAGTAGGTAATATAAAAACCGATATATTCCTACGAAGTACATGTAGGCTACCATCTGTAAATTGTCCGATAGTCAGCGAGTCCATCCGAATCCTTTCGTCGGCAAAATAAGGATAACTGATGACATTAGAACCTTTATTTTTTTGCACGAAGGTGCAATAGGGGACTGTTACCAGCAAGTTGTGATCTGACCTACTTTTGATGAAAACTTCTGGTGATTTTTGATGAAAACCACTGAAGATTCTGACTTGGGCTGTTCCCATCTTAATACAGGCAGGATTTCAACTTGGGGCGGAGGATTTCCAAGAGCTCAGTGCGCGTCCGAGTTCTAATGCCTACCCTACTTCGTAGGTCCTGTGACGTCAGCCACACCGCCATGTTAAGATGGTGTAATTCCAAAATAACGAAAATATTGTAATATTAAAACTGAAAATGAAGAAATCTAAGTAGCTGGCGTACAGTCCCAACCAGATCGTCGAAGGAGGAACTTCTAACATTTGAGCACAAACCAATTTAAAACACCAGAAAATCCCACATGACCAATAGTATACATTGAAAAATCATTATGAAAAATCCCTGCAAATTAGAAGTATACATTTTATATTTTTAAACATACAAAACCCCTTATATATTTAACTTAATATATATTTAACTTAATATATTATAAACACACAGTTTTACTTTTTTTTATCATTTGTGAGGGGGGAGGGGGGGGGTATTGTGAGTTAAACACATAGCTTCACACACACACACCATATACATGTATCTCTCCCTTGTGTGAGCCTATGACTCTGTGTTAAACTTTATTCAACTATTTCAAGGCCATCCAAAAGCATTCATCCCTCCACAAATAACCGTTCCATTGTAATCACCCCCTCCTTAATATACATGTACTGAGTTCAACATAGCATACATGTATTGGGAGAATATACACCTATTTTAACATCAGAGAATATACATGTATTTCTACATCCGGGACCTTTCTTTTCTCAAAACCCGCTGGCCCCG
This sequence comes from Hanleya hanleyi, assembly GCA_036873755.1. Taxonomy (NCBI): domain Eukaryota; kingdom Metazoa; phylum Mollusca; class Polyplacophora; order Lepidopleurida; family Hanleyidae; genus Hanleya; species Hanleya hanleyi. Next base: position 95,200 of record JAVTVY010032670.1, read on the forward strand.
AAATGATGACGTCACGTCACGTGACCAGGTCACCAAGTGCATTTGGTACCAGCAGGTCAAGTTAACTACTGGTATAGGGGGAGAGGCAAATCTTAATAAATTAATATCCTATCAACGTTCTCCAATAATTGAACATTAATAAGCGTCAATCCTTCCTCCCTCCGTGTCATTAATCAAAGATCTTTTTTTTAATATATTCATAATGGCATTCCTTGAATCAACTCAGAGTCGCTTTCTTGTACAGAATTTTTCTTAGTATGCATGGCGTTGATATTCATTTTGACCGCCATGAAAATCTTGTACCGATAAATACCGTGAACACAAAGGTAGGCAAAAATGTCGACTTGTCTCGTTTTGGTGTAGTCATGCGCAGTCATGTACTTCGCTCTATCGCCATCGCTCTATCGCTCTATCGCTCTATCGCCATAGCTCTATCGCTCTATCGCCATCGCTCTATCGCCATCGCTCTATCGCTCTATCGCCATAGCTCTATCGCTCTATCGCTCTATCGCCATCGCTCTATCGCTCTATCGCCATCGCGCTATGGCTCTATCGCCCTATGGCACGATGGCGAAGTGACGATGGCCCCTCACGGCCACCATACAAAAGCGACCGTTAAACGATCACACTGCCAATTGTGTATAATATTCGCGGATTACTCACCGAGCAATCAGCTCCCATGCGGATATACACAAACGGACACCGGGTCATTACTCAATAGCTTTTTGGAAGCGTCGAATACAGAGAAAACGCCGAAGTAATGCTTACGAAATCCCATTTTATTCCAATTGTGGTAAAGCCTCCCGGAAAAGCTAAACTCGAAGATAAATATCTGTTTACGCTTTTTAACATAAGTATAACTTTTTCCCGATTTGAAATTGGATAACCAGTGCCGATATCAAAACGGGTATATTATACTCTATATAGGCCCCAATATGTTATACAATCATTTGCCATCGTAACTTCACTATGGATGACGACAGGCTGTAGACAATCGCTATTGATCCCTTTGTTACCGTTATCGATTGTCTCACTAACTAATGCATTCATTTATTTAAAAAAGCAAATAACATACCTGTGTGTATCGTATTTATTCAATTCGAAATTCCGTGCTTAACCTGATGATGCGTCAGTGTTCTATGTATAAAGCAGGGCAATTTGAGTGTACTGTACATAAATGAAAGCTGAAAGCATTCTTCATTTTACTAAATGTTCCCTGCAATTGGCGAAAATAACTTCCAAATCTACTATGATAAAAGCTTCGAGATACTGACTTGAAGGTTATGACACATCTGTAATATCGGTATATATTTGTTTTGTAGGTTGGAAGCAAATAGCAGCGAATTCTAAGAGTGATGGGCGAATGCAACGAACAGTGTGTATGCTTGTATATCAATAGATGCAATGATAAAGCACGCTGTATACAGTTCAGTCGTTCTAATACGTTTTCGGCTAAAGGCGGAAATTAGCACCACATCAGTTTCTTCTACAGTAGAAATCAGCTGGTGAAGACTTTCTGATGAGCTTGGAATAGAGTACCCGTCTACAGGACCGATAAATGAGGGCATGAACAGCTGACGGCACAAATAACTGACGGCACAGAGCTAACGGTACCAACAGCTGACGGTACCGGCAGCGGACAGCTCAGTCGCCTGACGGAACCAACAGCTGACGGTACCAACAAATGACGGCACCAACAGTTGACGGCACCAACAGCTAACGGCACAAAGAGCTAACGGTACCAACAGCTGACGGTACCGGCAGCGGACAGCTCAGTCGCCTGACGGAACCAACAGCTAAACGGTACCAACAAATGACGGCACCAACAGTTGACGGCACCAACAGCTGACGGCGTAGGCAAGTCGAAATATCAGAAGCGCGTGGATTTGGATTTGTACAACGTTGAAAATGAGTTCGGTGACTATCGCATCAGAGATTGTCGTATATTCAACAATAATTATTTTGACAGTGTTAAACAACGCCATTTTTATCTACGTAATATTGAAACAGAGAGATCTTCAGACAGTGACAAACTGGATACTCTTGTCTCTGGCTCTCAGTGATATTCTTGTGGGCGCCATTACTGCTCCGTTAAGTATGACCCAGCTTATTTTCCGTGTTCCGTTTGAAGGATACATCTGCTTAATGTTCGTGATTAGTGTTTTTTGTTCCCCTGTCGTAACCGCCTATCATCTTCTTCTGGTGTCCATGGAGCGGTACATTGCAATAGTGTATCCTCTTCGCTACCCTGCTCTCGTCACCGAAGGGAAAGTGAAACTCGGTAGTGTAGGGTGTTGGCTTGTACCGATTATAATGATGACTTTTCCAGTAATGGGCTGGAATATAGCAGACGACTGGCCTTCTTCAAACAATACCATATGTTCACCATTATTGCTGCCATGTTCGTATATCCACTCTGTATTGGCTCAACTAGTCATTCCTATAATAGTTGTTGTAGGGTTATACATCGGTATCTTCAAAGTGGCAGCTAAACACGCTCGACAGGTGGCTACAATAGCTAAGCACGCCCGACAGGTGGCTATAATACGCTCAAACAACTCTACTTCGCCAGGAGAATTTGTTCGCTGGACTGATCGACCTGAAACCAAGGCTGGGTTGGTGCTGCTCACAACTGTGGGGCTGTTTATTACGACAAACCTGCCAATACTGATATGCGTATATTCGTTTTGCATCACTGAGATAATTTTTCCTCCTAATATTTGGCTTACTGGCACATTAATGTTGTTATCAAATTCTATGCTCAACCCCCTTGTATATGGACTTGGCAATCGCGATATCCGTAAATCGTTGATCCAGTGCCTTTGCAAAAACAGACACACGGGGGGAAATTCAAGACAAAGTGGTTCTGCGAATATGAATATCACAGTTGTGCAGCCATACAACAACACGGCAATGGACCAATGAACTAGCAGGTGTCGTAATCTGAACCAATAAAATTTCGTGCATCGTTACCTGCGCCATGTTTAGTACATGTAATAAAGAGCGTTACTCAAGAAAATATTTGGGGAATAAATCGAATATTTCCACCGGTTACAACTTTTGCGGTTCAATGTGCCAATCCGTCCTAGGGAACACAAGATGGCGCCGGGGCTAGTCGAAAATGTAATCTGCTCCCACAGTTTGTTTACTTTATTACTATTCCTGTGGAGACGTGCTTCAACCGATTACCCCGATTATCTAGACGTATATTCTCCTGCTCCTGTGGAAAATTTTATTCCAAATAGTGGCGCTACAGATAACAATCGTTATGGACTGGAAATCATCCTGAACAAGCTGACAATGATACCCTGACAATCAGTCCGTCCTCCAAATTACCAGATAAACGGACAATGTCGTACAGAAGGAACTTGACATTGCATTACAAGATCGTGCTGCTGTTATTATCTGGAAATGTTCACTATAATCAAGGCCTCTGTGCAATATGTAATGCACCAGTGGAAGTGGATTTTAATGCAAAAATTCAATGTAGTGGATTTAATTTTCATATGACATTTGTTGATATAAACATTTACAATATGGCAACTATTTGAGGGAACGACAGAACGTGGACGTGTAATACATGTTCACCTCATTCAGTTACCGCGGAAAGCTCAATAGATTCAGTCAATTGTCAACTTTCGGGTGGTCAACACATTTCAGACAATGTGCACTGATCGGACAAACCTGAGGTTGTCAGCTAACATTATTGCTCCTTCGCTTACAACTATGTAGCTGCATTGAGACAGGAATGTTTCCAGCCCAGTGGAACTCGCAAAAGTGATAACGCTGTACAAGAAAGGCATCAATAACGACCCTGGAGACTACAGACCCGTGAGCATCTTACCCATTCTGGCAAAAATTCTTGAAAGACCTGTTCACCATCATCTCTGTGCTTACTTTAAATATAACAATCTAATATATGGGAGACAGTCCAGCTTTCGAAATTTTCATTCATGTCAGACCGCCCTTTGACCAGTGTCGATCATAACATCTTAATAGATAAACTGTAAATATATGAACTAAACATCGATGCTATTCATTTTTTAGAATCTTATTCACAATTTCGAAAACTGTGTGTCCTCCAAAGGATATTTTTCCAGAGGAATTGATTGTACGGATGGTGTGCCACAAGGGCAACGATTTGGTGTAAGACTCACGAAATATAATTGACAAAGGATCTGCTGCAAGTTGTATTGTCAGTCTTTTGTCCAGGATATTACCTTTTCAATGGCAGGTCTTACACCAAAGCCTTGCCACCACAAGGCTCTATTTTAGGGCCATTGTTGTTTTCACATTGCATCTTGTGATATGGACTTGTTTGCCGACGACAGCACTCTGCACACTACTGCTAAATTTATCTTCGAGTTGAAAGCCAAATAAACGGGGACGTCATCAACACTGAGAATTGGTGCTCATACAGCAAAATGTGTATGAACACTGAAAAGACAAAGTGCATGCTCGTAAACACTTGTCAGAAAAGAGCACAGTTACAAAAGGCTGAACATGACATCAAATTAGGACAAGCTAAAATTCAAAATGTAACCAACGAAAAGCTGCTTGGTGTATGTATACAAAACAAGGAGATGGTATTGTAAGGCGGGATTTTTGCCCACAGCCAGCCGACGCATAGGAATGTACATTTCTTCTCTCCATCTGTCAATCACAATGCAATGTACAACTTGTCGTCGGCGGCAACTGTCAATCAACGGACAATGTTACGGTGAACCATGATAGCTTCACATATGTTCGGTACCAAGACGTTATTATTTCACCACGTTGCAGTCGATTTTACATGCACATATTGGAGAATAAATACACAATTTAGGCGAATGTATTGCCGTTATAACAGGTAGCGACTGATCGGTCGATTTCAACATTTGACTGGCCCGTAATGTCCACACGGTATCGTGTCATCAGTAAACAATATTTATTTTACTTTTAATTGGTTCATAATGATAGCCTAAAATCTTATTTCAGATCATATACTGAATGCATTTTTTGTTTTACAAAATAAGAAAGATTGAAATAACTTGTCGACGTCACGTATGTTGACCTTCTGGGATTCGAACTCGGTAAAAGAAAATTTTGAGGCGCTTGTGATCCAACGTGCGTATCCATTACACCACAACATACGAACAAGTGTAACAGGCTATTTTGTCACTTTAATCTACTTATGAAAACTTCAAACGTTATGATTCATAACTTTTTATTTCTTAGTATGAAGGACCCCTTGGACCAAAAAGATCTTCCAGCAGTGGGAATATAATGTTACCGCACAACACCGGGTGAAATGGCGTTCTGGTCCAAGGGGTCCTTCGCGTCTAAATGCGTGTCTGAAGGACTCCAATTAGATCCTTTTTTCACGAAATAGCACAAGCTGTGGATTTCAGTTTCATGTGATAACTATAATCATAACGCAATCGCACTAAAATTTTCACATATTGTGTACTTATATTTTCTCTTGCCATTACATTAAAACCTAAGTATTTTTAGGACATTTTATTTTTCAATTTCAACCGCACCACGTATAGGCCAAAATCCCGCCTTATCGTACCATCACCTTTATCTTGGTCCTTAAATGTAGACTCTATAATTAAGAAGGTTAAGAGTAATCTGTATCTGTTGGCACGAATCAAGGTAGTTTTTCCTTACAGTGCGAAGCGTCAATTTTTCAATAGCTTTATTCTACCCCTGTTACTGTTTAACTGTTTGGGGTAACAACTGCCGTCAAACCGATATGGCCAGACGCGAGAGCCTCCTTAAGCGTTCAATGCGCCTGGTACTCGGATGTGTTAGTTCGTTAAGCTCTCGTGAAATGTTTTATCGCTTATATTGGTGTCCTCTGTCTTACAGATACCGTTTTAGTTCATAAAATTTTTAATGGTCAAGCTCCATCTTATCTGAAAAATCTTATCAATGTCAGGTAGAAATTTAAGATCCAACTCAAATGAACTTTTTTTAACTGTACCATTCGCTCGTACGGAGCTTTTAAAACACGCTTTTAGAATAGCTGTTTTAAGTTTTATTTTGATGATTTTAGAAAGACTGAACATTTATATTGATTATTACATATTTTACAGGAATTTAACTGACATATCAAATTATCTCATATAAACCTCTGTCATTGTACTTATATTGTTTTAAACATGATACAATTGATTCGATTCTTGTATGATCCTCTCTTATGTGCTCTTATTAATTGTAGTATTTATTTGTTATTCAGCTGGTTAAAGCTCTCGACCCTTATGAAAAGAGGCTGATGTCCTAGTTAGGTCATCTAGATTAAATAAAGATTATTATTATTATTATGTAACTACTAGAATGAAATTTCAGATACATCCAAGCGTCTAGTCCGTCGTTCAATATTCAGCCATCGTCCACTATAATCTAAAAATCAAATTCGTATAATAGCATAAGCACCAAATCAATTAACTATATATGAAATCCGTATCGAAGATTATTATTCGTATAATGCATTTGATTTTCGTTATAAATTTCTGCTAACTAATGAATGATGTTTCTCAGTCATACGTTGATTGTGCGGGGGGGGGGGAGTTATTGTCACACTCAAGAATACTTCGCTCACAGGGTGACAGCCGTTATGAATGGTGAAGGAATCCGGAATACCCGAAGAGAACCACCACCCGTCGGCAAGTAACTGGCAAACTCTCGCACATGCACCAGCGGGGCTCGTTCAAGTGGGGTAAATCTTGCATCGATCACAACGTCGATTATGCGCAACTATAGCGCGCGACAAATACTACACGCACAGTGGTGGCGATGTGGACAGTTTTACCCCCTTGTCAGAGTTTAGATGTCTTGCACAGTTTGTGAACGATTATATCGATTTTTTTTCTTATGATTGTCCTATGAGAAAGAAAAGATTGGCAAACCTAAATTTCTGAGGAGATTGTTTGTGACTATGGGGAAGAGGACTCGGACGGCTTTCAGCGTTCCGAATCAGAGTGGTCTGTGGATGAGTACGATCAAACCATAATTGAGTACGAAACAAAAATGGCAGGAATTTCCATGTAATCGGAGCCAGGTGATAACCTCGCTTTGGATACCTAAGAATAAGTGAGTGAGTGGGTGAATAGAATTTAACGTCACTTTCAACAATATTTCAGCTATATCGCGACGAACCAACTAAGCAACACCCAGTCCAGTTGTGTTCCTGCTACTTCAAAGAAGAAATCTTTCAAGCAGCATGGAACTAGACACCCTTCACCCAACCTATAAAACACTGAGGACAGTACACAAGACACAGACGGGACGCTTGCATGGTGCAATAAAGACAAGTGATATTACAACGCTAGACATCACATTATTAATTTCCTGTTGCTTCTCAGTAAAATGCATTGAAGCAACAGGAACCCGTGCCCACCCAATCACCGAACAAACGTCAGTTGACGGTCTAGAGAAGGAAATCGAACAATTAGGACTGTGTGTGAACAGAAGGAATAGACCTCGACCCTGATGATGTTTTATCCCTCTTTCAATCACGTGATGCATCCATTCATCTAAATGACACGTGATCAATTATCCCGATATCTAGCATCGCTTATGTAACACGACACTGATTTACTGTCAACACAAAGTACATGAGCCGTACAGTTAAGGCTTGAAGTCCCATATGTAACCCGACGCACCAAATTATTATTTTGCTCTTCCTGCTGCAGCCTATAGTATTGGACCCTCTCCACGGAGGGCCAATGATCGGCTGATGTAGCAACAACAACATTTTCCCAGTTAGACGCCAGATTTTGAAATCGAAAACGAGGCGGCGCTATGTCATCGGTCAACCGAGACAGTCACGTGGTTGTGTATGAAGATTGGAGTGGCTCCTATAAATAGTGATCCAATGAGAATGCTCGTCTTAGTTTAAAATGGTGGGGTCGAATGACCAATCACTGATGGGGACACAGCTGGAACAGTACCCTGACACTGTCTGTTAATATCTTTAATATCTTTGGGCCCCCCACTTTTCTGCATCCCTAACTGACCATGTCCCAACATAAAAATTACAGATAAAGTGCCAGGACGAGTAGTGGTGTGTTATAGGCCTGTTTAGTTTGTGTCAAACCAGGAAGTCAAATGGAGTCCGGCATATTCTTCAATATCGATGCGAGTGTTTGCGAAACAAATGTGAAAATAGAACCATAAATCTATATACATTGTGTTCAGATTTGTTTCCGAGAAAACGCGTAAAACGCATCTCTGGCAACCGAAGACCCCGGAGCTTCCGGGGCTTAGGCGGCCCCTGGACCCTCGCCGGCCCCTGGACCATCGCCTGCCAGGTTGTGCGAATCTCTCATATTAGCTTTGTGTAAATGAATGGCTCTCATGTTTGTTCTAATGTTCCATGAGTTCATCGCCTTTTTATGTGTTTTTATTTTAATGTGTTAAATATAACCAGAAAGTCAAATGGATTCGCGGGCATGAAGTATGATTTTTTCAATATCGATGAGTGCTTATAAATGCGAAACATACGTGAAAATAGAACCATAAATCGGCATATATTATGTTCGAATTTATTTCTAGGAAAACGCTTAGAACACATCTCTGGAGATCTGGAACTTCGGAGCTTCCGGGGCCTAAGCGGCCCGTAAACCCTCGCCTGTTGGTCTGTGAGGATTTCCTTGTTTTATCTTTGCGTGAATGAATCGTATCGGTAGGCATATTGGTTTCCCTCCCAAGAACTAAAAGTCATCGTTTTGCATGTTTTAAATATAACTAGAACGTCAAATGGGTGCAGGCATGAGGTGCGATGTTTTCAATATCGATGCATGCTTATAATTGCGAAAAAATCGTGAAAATAGAATTATAAATGTGCATGCAGTATGATCAGTTTTATTTCTGGGAAAACGTTCAGAACGCATCTCCGGCAGTCTAGGACCCCGGAGCTTCCGGGGCCTAGGCGGCCCCTGGACGCCCGCCTGTTGGGCTGTGATAGTGGGCCCCCCACTTTCAATTACGTTCCAGCGACACTGGGTTAGCCTACGAGGTATATCGGCCCAAAGCATTATTATTGTGTTTTCAAGATGACAAGAGAATAAAATATAATACTGATATTTGACAAATGATGTGTTAGTTTAATTGTTGGAAATCGCTTAGAATGCATCTCATGCCATCCAAGGTCAAAAAAGCTGTATAATATAACCCTAAATCTGCATACATTATGTTCAGATTTAATTCCGGGAAAACGCTTAGAACGCATCTCCGGCGATCTAGGACCCCGGAGCTTCCTGATAGTCGACCCCCCCTTGAAAAATCCTAGCGACGCCCATGCATTGCGACGTAAAAATTGCGATTTGAAAAAGGCGATTGACTCATCAGAAATATCTAAGCCACACGCGTCTAACACAGTTGAAAAAACGCACCCCTGTTCCTTACCGCATGGATCCCAAGCCGTGAAATGGCACGACTTATGGACTTTCCGAAAAAGGATGAAACTAACCAAATGAAGGCTTCTATTACTGCTGGTACCGGAATGAAAAAGCCCGAATGGCATAAATGGTCATGTCAGATCACAGAGAGACAAATTTGACCCCGTTAATCGCTTGTCACCATAAGGACGCCTTGAGTGGGTGTATTTAATGAATTTGCCCCGTTTGATTCTGAGGGGTTTGACAACGGATTGTTGGCACGGAGATCTAGCACGGAGATGTATTACAAACGGAGGCACGGAGATGTATTACAAACCCCGGCCACGGTATAGTATGAGCAACTCCCATGGTTTGTTCCAGGAGCAGGACCGTGGAATGTTCAGTTTCCTCCTACTCAATTCACAGATGAACATAGGTCATTTTCGTGAACGTGTCTAACTGAGATGGAGTGTGACAAGGAATGGCAGCCGAAGCCAATCAATAGTTCCTGTTTGGGAAATATTTTACTTTCGCTCTGCTAGGTGTTTGATTTGATCCCGGTAATCGCTTATCACCGTTCGGCGACAATGCATGCAAATATGGAGGGGTGTATTTGATGGATTTGATCCGTTGTATGTTCTGGGTTGTGTGACAGCTGATTGGCCCGGGGATCCGGATTTGCACCACCAATCGCGACTACGGCATCTTGTGAGCAACTTCCTTGGTTTGTACCAAGAGCAGGACGGTGGAATTTCCAGTATTCTCCTACTCAGCAGTGTGAGATCATTTAGCGGGCGCGTCTGACTGTGAGTGTGTCCAAGAATGGCAGCCAAAGCCAATGAATAGCTCCTGTTTGTGAAATATTTTACTTGTCATCGCCAGGTGTTTGAGCCGCATGCCCAATTACTGCAAGGATGTCAGATTCCTGGGTGTTCAAACTTGAATATCCCAACATGGGGAGCTGGGTTGAATTCTTGCAGATTGTTATGACTTTGTGTGTTTTTGAATCTTTCTGTTTGTGCGTTTTAGCCGAACTGAACAAGTTGATTATCTTCCCGATAACTCGTTAGACATGGTGACGCGACTTTGTCCGTTGGTGCTGGAGTTCTGAATGAATGTTAAATACTCATGGAAATTTGCGCTTCCAAGCTTATAGCTTCTTAAGAGCGCTTGCTTCCAGTTATGCCGTAACAATGCAACGTAACAAAACAAAGCGGCGGCTCGTCGTACTGCATCGATCACTTCTAATGATTGGATGGGTGACCGGGTGCTGTACTAGTTGATCTGATCAGTGACTAGGATAATAGGAACTGTGGACACTCTCGTGTTCTGGCACATGCAGGCACCGTCGTGATATCACTGGAAAAATGTTGAAAACGACGATAAATCCAACTCACTCACTCACCCCACTCTTAATGATACATTAACTAAACGTGACATTGCGAGTCCATCTATTCAAGTCTGGTAAGCTGATGTGTGGCGAGACTAACTGCTCGTTACCGGTAAGTAGGGAACTCAGTAAATAATAATAATGTGATCTTGGGTTATTGTTATTGTGTCAAGCGTATGGAAGACTAACAAATTAAGCTCATCACTGTGTCTGTGTCAGCGATTCTTGTTTTAGCTCCGGAATGAATTATATTGGGATTTTAATATGCATTTATTGACTGTCGATGGATGACTGATCTGTTTGAGATTTAAAAAAAATATCATCTGCCAAGCTAGGTTGAAGCCGCAACATTATGACTAAATCTGATAATAGTACCACAGAATAATGGTCATGCAGATCATGGATACTGATTCCACAGATAATGTGCAATCCCAGTTTATTGCACATTTAACCATCTAGGAACGACACACACTTGATTGAACTCTAGTATACAGTGTACTGTTTACTTTGAACGGGGTCTTATTCCCAACACATCATCGACAGAATATAAGATGTTCCGTAGTGGATATAGTAACCATGGTAACGGTCGTTGGTAAATGCTGTTTGAGACTTGCGATTCATTGGTAATTGCTGTTTGAGACTTGCGATTCATTGGTAATTGCTGTTTGGGACTTGCGATTCGTTGGTAAATGCTGTTTGGGGGACGCGATTCATTGGTAATTGCTGTTTGGGGGACGCGATTCATTGGTAATTGCTGTTTGTGGGACGTGATTCATTGGTAATTGCTGTTTGGGGGACGCGATTCATTGGTAATTGCTGTTTGGGGGACGCGATTCATTGGTAATTGCTGTTTGGGACTTGCGATTCATTGGTAAGTGCTGTTTGGGACTTGCGATTCATTGGTAAGTGCTGTTTGGGACTTTCGATTCATTGGTAAGCGCTGTTTGGGAATGCGATCCATTGTTGAATGCTGTTTGGGGGATGCGATTCATTGGTAATTGCTGTTTGGGGGATGCGATTCATTGGTAATTGCTGTTTGGGGGATGCGATTCATTGGTAATTGTTGTTTGGGGATGCGATTCATTGGTAATTGCTGTTTGAGGGATGCGATTCATTGGTAATTGCTGTTTGGGGGATGCGATCCATTGGTAATTGCTTTTTGGGGGATGCGATTCATTGGTAATTGCTGTTTGGGGGATGCGATCCATTGGTAATTGCTGTTTGGGGGATGCGATTCATTGGTAATTGCTGTTTGGGGGATGCGATTCATTGGTAATTGCTGTTTGGGGGATGCGATTCATTGGTAATTGCTGTTTGGGGGATGCGATTCATTGGTAAGTGCTGTTTGGGGGATGCGATTCATTGGTAAGTGCTGTTTTGGGGATGTGATTCATTGGTAAATGCTGTTTGGGGGATGCGATTCATTGGTGAGTGCTGTTCGGGGGATGCGATTCCTTGGTAAGTGCTGTTCGGGGGATGCGATTCATCTCTTATCGGTGCATCAACAATGATGTATAGGAGACCTAATTGATATAAGTGATACAGTCTGTATAACGGTCTGCTCCATGAGACAAGAATATTGTCAATTACAATCGCTTGGCAGTGATAATATTGATGAAGTAGATTTGTCCTGCATTGATATATATTCTGTTGATTCTGGCGAAGATCTGTCTGTTTCCGTTGCATCCACGATACCGAGACACATCTTCACATTTCAAGTTAAATACTACACCAACGTTCCGTCATTTGTATTGTTCGATTTGGTTATACAAAGATAACTGAGGGATAGATGCACAATCTACATAATGATGGGTATCATATATGTACGTAAACATTAATAGGTTCCGTCGAATGCGTAAACACATGTTTATCGTTGCCTGGTCCTACAGCTTAAAATGTTTTGACATGGCCGCCAGGCTTCGTTCACCCCGTAGTCAGGCATTGCGACAATTGTGTCATTAGCAGTTGTCAGGTCGCCAGCTAATGTCGTAATTGTGTCATTAGCAGGCGACTCTGCATGCAGTCAACCGCTATTGTCGCAATTAGCTCATAATTGCGACAATTGTGTCACTAATAGTTGCTACAGGGTATCTATTGATCCTGGCCGGTTTGATATATCAGCGATCCCACGACCCGGAGACCCAACAACCTATCAGAACCGTAGATGGGTGAGTACAGATATTCCACAGCGCGGATTTAATTATTGCTAGACCTAATAAGGAGAAGTATTTTCTTTCTGTTAATTTTGAAAGGTGTGCATCAATCGTTTTTAGCAAATTGTGGGGGAAATGATTTTCTGTTATGCCAGTCTCTCGACAGCTGATACTCGCTGAAGTAGTGTATTCATGAGATGATAGCTTAGGCACAGTTTCTACTTCTTGGTTGTGGGTATGCTTTCTGTTTCAACTTGCGCCACTCATAGGACAATGTTAGAAACAATCCCCAAGCAGGTATACACTCAATAAATGTATAAACACAAGCTAGTTTACATGAGTGGTGTGACTAACGTCATAGGACCTACGAAGTAGGATGGTCACCCAAGTAGGTCAAATTTTCATCAAATGTAGGTCGGCTCAGAACTTGCTGGTAACAGTCCACTAATGCAGGTTCCTTCCAAAAATCAAGGTTCTAATGTCAACGGTTCTCCTTATTTTGCCGACGAAAGGATTCGGATGGACTGACTGACTGACTGATTCACTCATTATAGGACAATTTGAAAATGAGAGCCTACTTCGTAGGAATAGAGAACGGTCCAATAGTCGACAAGACATCGTCAAACCTAACGTGAAGAGTACACTCCCTTGACTCTCATCGATCTTCCCGTCAGGGCGTGAATCACTTGTCAATCAAAATATCTTCGTCCGGAAATTCTTGGGTTGTTAGGAGATTGTTCTTTCCATCTTGTGCTTACCGACTGTCGTCCGGAATGGTGCTTGTCCTCGAGGATAACGTCTCTGTGTCAACAACAAATGTTCACTTGAGCAAGGTAGACATGTACCGACAATCCCGGACAATCTGAGCCTTGACTATTGATCTCAGTTTGTATGTTCTCTGTAAGTTATACTAGCTATGCATCAATCAGCTTATTTGGCAGTATATGTTCTGATGAATTTGAATATTAGTATACAAAACTCAATTAATGAGCGATATTTTAATACGCCTCGGGATATTGATGGTGATGAAATTAGGATATTTGAAATATAAATGAGAAGATGCGGTGGTCCTGGATTATCACTGGAGTCTGAATCGATCTGAAACTTTCAAAACGCACTACTATATGACAAAATAATGTGTGTCTCCTGGGATTAAAATTCATTTTAGGAACAGTACAGAAGGTAGGTTGATGAATACATCCAGTGAAAGTATTGGATTTCCCTTGGAAACTTGTCTTGACCAATCAGGTGTTTGGGAACTTGTAGATTACCCATGATGCACCCAAAGTCATAGAGAAACGGCAAGTCTCTTATTATTTTTGATGTGTGGGGTTAATGAGGGTGGAAATGGGGAGGGTTGGTAGCAATATCCCACGTGAGGGGGTGGTGTTTTGAGGGTGGGACGTGAGGCTCAAAAATAAGGGTGGATGACGTCACATCTCGGTCAAAGGTCACTTCCGAGAATGACGTCACGGTCGGGTCACGTGGAGTGTACACCGACATCATCACATATGTATTATTGGTACGAACGTCTATGGCCGAACGAACACGGAGGAAGATGTCTTGAGGCTCCAACATGTGTAGTGCATGTGAACTGGAGGAAGATGACTTGGTTCGTCAACATATGTATGGCATGTGCACCTGGAGGAAGATGACTTGGGGCTCTAATATGTGTACATGGTCATCTTCGGGAATCTCCGAGAATGTCCGGAAGGCAGGGGTTCTCATGCCCCGTCAAGGGCATAGCTTCTGGAGTGGAAGCACAGGCCCGCAAAACAAGAGTTTTGGGGGTGTGGACGGTGGTATTACGGTGACCGTAGTAGTATAAACCCCGAAAAGGTTCCATTGACCCCTTTGCACTTAAACTTGAGGCCTTGGCGCTGGAGATTGGAAAGTGACCTCTGCCAGAGTTTGGCCGCCATCTTGAATTTGGTAAAAAAACTTGACCAATGTGGCAGCGGCTTATTCTCTTGAACTCGGATACAAGGTCACGTGACCTTTGTATTCCTCCGCGATGATGTGGTCATGTCTGGCGGTGATGCGGTCGCGGAAAAAAGCTTCCCCGGAGAAAAAGTAGTCCCCAGAATTCAAATACGCTGCATGGTCCGATTGGGTCGAGTGAGGTATCAAAGTGAAGCATTCGTGAAGGGGCATCTGATGGGCTGGGTGTGGGGTTGAAATAGCGTCATTCTGCGCATGCGCGGTGGCCCTAGGGTATGGAAATAGACGTTTTGGGGTCTAGGGGAGCCCCTAATGGGCCTATGGAGTCGTATGAGGTATCAATGTGAAGCACACATGAGGGGGCATCCCCCTGGACTAGTGTCTCGGTCGTGAAATTGTGGGAAAAGGGTATGGAGATAGACGTTTTGGGATCTAGGTAAGCCCCTATTGGGCCGATATGGTCAAGTGAGGTATCAATGTGAAGCATAGGTGAGGGGGCATCTCGGGCGTCGTCACCATTCTGCGCATGCGCAGACAGGGAATTGTGGGAAAAGGGTATGGACATAGACGTTTTGGGGTCGACATGGGCCACTCGTGGTCCTATGGAGTCGTATGGGGTATCCATGTGAAGAATTCGTGAAGGCGCATCCGACGGGGTGGGTGACACATGGAACTGACGTCATTCTGCGCATGCGCAGTAGACCAAGGGTATGAAAATAGACGTTTTGGGATCAAGGGGAGCCCCTAGTGGGCCGATGGGGTCGAGTGAGGTATCCATGTGAAGCCTATGTGCGGGAGCATCCGCTTGGACTAGTGGCTCGGCCGTTGTCAACATTCTGCGCATGCGCAGACAGGGAATTGTGGGAAAAGGGTATGAAAATAGACGTTTTCGGGGCTAGGTGGGCCACTATTGGTCCGATTGGGTCGAGTGAGGTATCAATGTGAAGCACACATGAGGGAGCATCTGACTGGACTAGTGGCTCGGGCGTTGTCACCATTCTGCGCATGCGCAGACAGGGAATTGTGAGCAACGCCCGCCAACGCCAAGTTCAACGCCCTGGTGAATTACCCCAAAAGCTCTGATTTTCATGGAATTCTCACTAATTCATTGGAAATGCAGTGACGCCCGTCAACGTCCGCCTTAACGCCCTAGCATAACGCTTTGACGCCATGATATAGACAGATGAGAGAAGAACAACAACAACAAGGATGAGAGAACAACAACAACAACGAGTTTTTTTTCTTCATATAGTTTATTTTCCCCTCCATCATAACATAACCACGCTGGGGGAGCCGCGTTGGGTATGTTTACAATTCAAGAATACTCTTGTCCAATCAGAGACCGCCATTTGGTCCTGCCATATTCGTTCTTGCCCGTTAGATGTATTCTCGGCTGCACTTGTCCAATCAGAAGCCGTCCTTAAGAAAGTCCCATCTTCGGCCCTGTTCGCTCTCAGCCGTTTGTTCTAATCGTCGTCGGGCAGGCCTGGATATTCGTCGGGCAGCATGTCCTGAAACAGTTGTTTGCGCATTCTGATCGCATTTTCCAGGGCCTCGGTGGCTGGTAGCCCCATATTCTCTTCCAAGTGACGCTTGGTCTTCATGATGGACCTGTGTGTGGGGTCGCCTTTCATTTCAAGGGGCAGCAGGCTATACCGTTTATAGATGGCCATGGCTGTTTTTCTGATGCAGGGCCGCATTTCGGTGTACGCCCGTTGTAAGTTATCCTGTCCGTCGTCTTCGATTACCGCAGCATAACTACGAATAGCTTCATCCACAATACGATCCCAGAAGGTAGGTTCTGCCTCACTTTCCTGGGATGTAGGCTGACTGTCTGAGGTCAAGCTCTCTGTATCAGTAGATAGACTGTCAGCAATCTCGGTTTCGGTATCAGTCGATACACTCTCAGCCGCTTCCTCAGTGGGCTCCTCGGAGTCTGGATGGAAAGTCTTCTGGTGTCGCATCATATCGTAATGTCTGGTGAACGTGCGTTCGCACTCAAGGCAAGTATAAGCCATGTCGACGGTTGAACGTCGACTGAGCGTGTTTTGAAAATACATTTCATTTTATAGACGCCCGTCAACGCTTAGCTTAACGCTTCAGCGCCTTCGAGAATGCGGGGAAAGGAGATAGAAGGCCTCCTCGATACTGGGATGAATCACCATCGGTTCTTCAATTCGGAACAGCGGATCGACCTCCACAGGTTCTTCCATTCGAGGATGTAGGGAAGGGAGATGAAAGGGCTCCTGGACACTGTGATCTGTCACCATCGGCTCTTCAATTCGGGGCGGGGGATCGACCTCCATGGGTTCTTCCATTCGAGGATGCATTCCCATGGTAATTGAAATATCCGGTCTGGAGAGTGGCGAGCGTGATCCGTGTATGACACTATGGTGACGTTTCAATTGACTGGGATGCTTAAAGACTATATCACACTCTGCACATGTGTGTGTGGGTACTTCGTGGCATGCACGTGTGTGACAACGTAAACGGTCCAGGCGATGAAAGGGCTTCCAGCAAGTCGTACACATGAACATTGTTGTAGAGTGTCTGCTGAATGAAACGTCGACTGTGCGTGTTTTGTGAATACACTTGCTTTTATAACGCCAGTCAACGCCTGGCTTAACGCTTCAACGCCCTGGTGAACTAGCTCACAAGCTCTCATTTTTCTAGACACTAATACATCGAAATGCGATGACGCCCGCCAACGTCCGTCTCAACGCCTTAACGCCCGTCTCCATACCTGTCTCAACGCGCTATGCCATGTCCATCATCATTGGACGTTGATGTTGGAGGTTGAAGAAGATAATTTCCCGTCTCCAGCTGGGTCTCCATAAAGGTTTGAAATGCCTCATGCAGGGTCAGCAGATTCTGGGCACGGGTAGTTGTGTTGGTATCCTCTTCTGGTACTGTCTGTTTCTTATGCAGCAGAAGACATACCCGTGTCACCCATTGGATGTCATCTATGAGCGTGATAAGGTGACAACGAATGCGTTGGTCATTGATTCCACCTTGAGCTGTATCAATAATAGCATCAACATTGGCTTGACGTAACGCTTCGGCTAGAATATCCTCGTTGTCGGGTTCAAGCAAGTTAGACTCAGCAGTGCTCATGGTGAAATGAGGGGACTGGTGCCGTGTGGTCTATTTATAGTGAGACGCTTTTGGTCTTAATGATGCGTTCGAACAAATGTTTCTTCTGTGCTATTGCTGTTACATACGCCGCTTTCCAGTTCATGCCCGAGGTTTTCAACATCGACGCTGTTCTTTCGATTTCCATATGGACCGGGTCCTTGTCCAACAATTTCATATGGGTCAAGAGGTCGCCATACTGCTGACGTAAAGCCCGTCGTAGTCTGGGTGCCAAAGTATTATGGGCTAACATTCCGGCTTCCTCTTTCGAATACCCTTTGCAGAGAAACTTGTTTCCTGCGGCCTCCAACATCTCGCCCAGCTCGGCGTCCATTCTTTCTGTGAACAAAGCCTTCCATAGCCTCGAGTTCACATTATGTTCATTCCCTTGTACGGGTTTGGGTTGGTCCTTCACGGTTGGGTGGTATTCGGGGACTAATGGTATGAAGGGGACACGCTGTACGGGAGCGGGTTGCTGCTGCTGCTCTGCCAGATGTGGACTCGGTGGATGGTGTAGAGGCTGCGGTGATCCCTCGCCGGGTAACAGGTGGGTCGTCAGCCGACAATCTTCGGGGGTATGGGCCTTTAAATCTACGAACAGGTAGCCGTAGGGACGACTTGTCGCTCCTTGAAACGCCCGCATGAAATGGTCGATGTTCTGGGGATAAATTCGACTACCAAACACACGGATTTGAGCTCTGTCGATGGGGTTGGAGAACAACACAAAGTATTGGCAGTTCAAGGCAATATCTCTGGACGCCTTCCCTTGAGGAAAGAGATTCTGAGTCAAATAGATGACGGACAGATTGCGATGATGGGACCCTTTGATGAATAGGTCGGCGATTTTCGAATTGTCCTTGGCCGCACTCATCAGATCATCGAGCACTACCACGTTGGTCTGCTCGGAATCGAAGTAATAGGGTTCGTCTATGTCGTGAGGAATTCCTGGGACGAAGCTCACATTCTGTAATCGCGTAGTTTCGTAGGCGGGCTGCCACTGGCTATAACACCATACAACGCGTGTCGGAGCTGGGGTTGCCACACCTTCCTCTAAGAACTTCATCACCCAGGACGTCTTACCACACCCCGTAGGGCCGCTCACCGTCATCGTATAAGGATGCTCTAATACTGTCGTGTGTGACGTAGGTGTTGATCGTTCTTCGCGCGTACTTTGAATTTGCGCGTTATCGGGACTCCGTTCCTTGAGATGGCTTCGCTGTATACGATTATTATGTGTGGAAAGCAAATGTCTACGTAGATTAAATGGCGTGGAAAATGACTTGGAACACAAGTGACATGCGTAAACCATGGCTCTCGTCTCCACGGACACCAGGCGTATAATGAAGCTTTCACAGATGCATGTGTGTTTATATGCAAGAGCTCCGAGCTCGCGGATGTCAACGCCCGGTGGTGGAGGTAGCTCCCGTGGGGTGGAGCTCTTGGAGCTCCAGAACTCTTTGAGCTCGGAGCTCCGGATCTCTTGGAACTCGGCGCTCCGGAGCTCTTGGAGCTCTTGGAGCTTTTGGAGCTCCTTTCTGAGCTCTTGGAGCTCCGGAGCTCCGAACTGCAAAATGAACCCCTTTTTATAGCGAGAAACTTGGCACTGAGCCAATGGGCACCCGGCCCATATAAAACTTGGCACCCAGCCAATGGGATGAATGCCAACGGAGCTCGGAGCTCCAGAGCTCTTGGAGCTCCGGGAACTCGGAGCTCCGGAGCTCTTGGAACTCGGAGCTCCGGAGCTCCGAAATTGGGATAGGGTTGATAGGTGTATTCCCCTATTTTAGGGGTAAAGTCCGTGTTCCGCTTTTTATTTTTTCGGACAAAATCCGAATTTCACATGCACCCACCCACGACTGGATGCCCCTTCACGAATGCTTCACTTCGATACCTCAGTCGATCCAATCGGACCAATAGAGGCCTACCTAGGCCCGAAAACGTCTATTTTCATACCCTTTTCCCACAATTCCCTGTCTGCGCATGCGCAGAATGTTGACAATGGCCGAGCCACTAGTCCAAGCGGATGCTCCCGCACATAGGCTTCACATCGATACCTCACTCGACCCCATCGGCCCACTAGGGGCTCCCCTTGATCCCAAAACGTCTATTTTCATACCCTTGGTCTACTGCGGATGCGCAGAATGACGTTAGTTCCACGTGTCACCCACCCCGTCGGATGCGCCTTCACGAATGCTTCACATGGATACCCCATACGACTCCATAGGACCACGAGTGGCCCATGTCGACCCCAAAACGTCTATGTCCATACCCTTTTCCCACAATTCCCTGTCTGCGCATACGCAGACTGGTGACCACGACCGAGACACTAGTCCAGGGGGATGCCCCCTCATGTGTGCTTCACATTGATACCTCATACGACTCCATAGGCCCATTAGGGGCTCCCCTAGACCCCAAAACGTCTATTTCCATACCCTAGGGCCCCCGCGCATGCGCAGAATGACGCTATTTCAACCCCACACCCAGCCCATCAGATGCCCCTTCACGAATGCTTCACTTTGATACCTCACTCGACCCAATCGGACCATGCAGCGTATTTGAATTCTGGGGACTACTTTTTCTCCGGGGAAGCTTTTTTCCGCGACCGCATCACCGCCAGACATGATCACATCACCGCGGAGGAATACAGAGGTCACGTGACCTTGTATCCGAGTTCAACAGAATAAGCCGCTGCCACATTGGTCAAGTTTTTTACCAAATTCAAGATGGCGGCCAAACTCTGGCAGAGGTCACTTTCCAATCTCCAGCGCCAACGCCTCAAGTTTAAGTGCAAAGGGGTCAATGGAACCTTTTCGGGGTTTATACTACTACTGGTGACGTGTCGAAATATAGGGTCTCTATATATAACCCCATGCTTTATATAAATCAACATAAAGGTGAGAAACGGACTTTGGGTGAATCGAGAAATAAACGGTTTACCGCCAAACAAAATACATCGGCATATTCTACAAGTATCGCTTTATATATTCCCGTCGTCAAATTAGTAAATTTGTGCAATTTTTTACCTTTGCCGGGCGATTCAAAATCCAACGTAAGTGTCCATCCATCTAGGAACAGTTAGATTATGGCGGGCTTCGTTCTCAATTCTGATTGGTCAGTCGAGACACGCCTCCGGCAAGAGAGGTCACGCACTGATCAGCTGTCGCGACAGACCAATCAGAATTGAGAACCAAGCTCGCCATAATCTAACTGTTCTTAGATGGATGGACACTTGCGTTGGATTTTGAATCGCCCGGCAAAGGTAAAAATTGCACAAATTTACTAATTTGACGACGGGAATATATAAAGTGATACTTGTAGAATATGCTGATGTATTTTGTTTGGCGGTAAACCGTTTATTTCTCGATTCACCCAAAGTCCGTTTCTCACCTTTATGTTGATTTATATAAAGCATGGGGTTATATATAGAGACCCCATAATTCGACACGTCGCCGTAATACCACCGTCCACACACCCCAAAACTCTTGTTTTGCGGGCCTGTGGGTGGAAGGGAAATAGAGGAATTTCCATGCATAGCCATGCGTGCATGGTGTCGAAGTCCGTCCGCGACCCGACCCACACTGCGGTTATCTTTGCTATATTTATTTTCAAGCCTGACAATTTATAAAATAAATGAAGTCAATTTAAGGCGTTTTCAAGGATACCTCTGATCCATCGAGTATTATTTGCGTGAATCCAAATTACTTCGTAGCTGAATCAATTTCTACCGTTTCCATATTAGGTAGAATCCACATTACTTCGTAGCTGAATCAATTTCTACCGTTTCCATATCAGGTTGAATCCACATTTCCTTTTAGCTGATTAATTGGATAGATATTTCACGCATTTTTCACTTGGATTTGGCGCTAAAGTCTATACGAGCGCGGATTTTCAATCAGTATTCCTTTGACCCCTTCTCACAATTTCAATCCCAGAGTTCAGCGCGATTCCATGTAAGTAAGCTACAGGGAATACGAACGATCACTTATTACTTAGGTTCATAGATGTCATCGTACTCATTTCACGCCTGGTTGTACGTGCACCTATAGGGAGTAACCAACTGTAGTCCAACACAAATAAGAAGACCACAATTATATGTAAAAGCGATGAAATCGAGCACGCTCTGAGAATCACTCAGCTAACAGCGGCGAAATGACCATGAGATGAATTAGATAAGTCGTTGTTCCGTGATGTGTATTACTTCTCTATAATTAGTACCTTTGAATCAATATGGTACTGACGTGTTATTAATCACTCGCGTGTAGTAACGAACGAAGACATGAAGTTAACGAAGATAATGAAGTTATGTCACCCCCTCCCTTCCGTACCCAAACGTTCTCCTCTATATCGGGAACGACCAAAAATTTATAGCTGACGCTCCTCGACTTTACAGTTCATCATATTGGTCATTTTGAGTCATGCACACTCCAGGTCATGGTGAGAATGGGCCTCAGCCCCTCAGAGAGCTTTTCGTAGGAGGCGACTAACTGGGACAGCCGTTGGGTTGTCTTTGTGAAGAGGAATAGGATTCCACCCGTGGAATCCCGGGAGTAGTAGGGAAAGAGCATTTAAAGTCAACTTTTCCAGGGAGGTAACTCTTGGCTCCTTTTTTTCACCAGGTGGCGCCACCAGCCCAAGAGACCAAAAACTACCTCCAACACAGAAGAGTTCCAATCTAGGGGGAGGTAACTCCGAGTCACTATAGTTCCGGCAAAGGGTCCCTGGGCATATATTCTTCCGCGGTGATGCGGTCGCGGGAAAAAGCTTCCGCGGAGAAAAAGTAGTCTCCAGACTTCAAATACGCTGCATGGTCCGATTGGGTCGAGTGAGGTGTCAAAGTGAAGCTCTCCTCGAGGGCCATCCAGTCATGGGTGGGTGCATGTACAAATTTCTCCACAAAAAAAGCGGAACACGTACTTTACCCCTACAATACACAATATACGGGAAAATGCTTGTATGGGTATATCCCCATATAGGCTCATACTGGCTATATGGGGGGAGGGGTGGTCAATTTTTTTTTTTGGGTGTTACTATGGGTTGTGGGGTCTCGTTTCTCTCGTCTCGCCGAGAAAAAACACAATGGGAGGGGTCCGGAGCGAATCGGTGAAATTTTTGGGAAAAGTCACCGAGGTCTGTATATAGGCTCATACTGGCTATATGGGGGGGAGGGGGGGTCAATTTTTTTTGTGGGTGTTACTATGGGTTGTGGGGTCTCGTTTTTCTCGTCTCGCCGAGAAAAACACAATGGGAGGGGTCCCGGAGCGAATCGGGGTATAGGTCCAATCTGGGAAATTCACACACGTTCATTGTGATATGGGTTGTTTGGATTTGTTTTTCTCGTCTCCTCAGTTAGAACACGATGGTTAGAACACGAACACTTTTTTGGAAAAAGTTCACCGAGGCCTGGGTAGGCTCATATAGCCCCATACTGGCTATGGGGGTATAGGCCCATACTGGGTGGACGTTTTGGGGTCTAGGTGAGCCCCTAATGATCCTATGGTGTCGTGTGAGGTCTTATTTTGAAGCTCTCGTGGAGGAGCATCCGACTGGACTAATAGTTCGTCCGTTTTCAATATTCTGCGCATGCGCAGTCTGGCCGTAGTATAGAAAGCAGGCATTTTGGTGGGTATGTGAGTGTGTGTTTGGGGTAGAGATGGACCGCTATGGGTCCGAATGGGTCGTGAAAGGTGTCAAACTGAAGCTTGTGTGGGGTAGAGTCAGAATGGCATATTTTTAAGTGGAAGTCGCGTCAATCGGCGCATGCGCAGTTGGTTGTAGTAAGTAAAGTGGCCATTTTGGGACGGTGCAGGAAGGTTTTTGGTGTAGAGATGGACCATCCTTGGTCCGAATGCGTCCTGCGGGGTGTCCTTTTGTAGCTCTCGGGGTGTACACCCCGATTTGAGGGCTGCCAGCGTCATCTGTGACGTCATCAGTACCACTATCACTAGATAGACTCTCAGCAATATCTGTTTCGGTATCAGTCGATACACTCTCAGCAGTCTCTGTATCAGCATCCGCCTCAACGGACTCCTCAGAGTCTTCAATCCCATGTATATTTTTCTGGTGTCGCATCATATCGTAATGTCTGGTGAACGTGCGTTCGCACTCAGAGCAAGTATAAGCCATGTTGACGGTTGACCGTCGACTGTGCGTGTTTTTGGAAATACGTTTGCTTTTATAGACAGTAACGCCCATCAACGCTTAGCTTAACGCTTCAACGCCCTGGTGAATTAGCTCAGAAGCTCTGATTTCCATGGAATTGACGCCAATTCATCGAAATGCAGTGACGCCCGTCAACGCCCGTCGTTACGCCTTAACGCCCGTCTCAATGCCTTAACACACTTTCTAAACGCTTTAACGGCGTTTAATGATGCGTTCGAACAAATGTTTCTTTTGTGCTATTGCTCTGACATACGCCGCTTTCCAGTTCATGCCCGCGGTTTTCAACATCGACGCTGTTCTTTCAATTTTCATATGGACTGGGTCCTTATCCAACAGTTTCATATGGGTCACGAGGTCGACTTACCCTGACGTAAAGCCCGTCGTAGTCTGGGTGCCAATCTATTATGGGCTAAAATTGCGGCTTCCTCTTTCGAATACCCTTTGCGTTGAAACTTGTTTTCTGTGACCCTCAACGTCTTGCCCATCTCGGCGTTCATACTTTCTTTGAACAAATCCTTCCATAGCCTCGAGTTCACATTATGTTCATTCCCTTGTACGAGTTTGAGTTGGTCCTTCACGGTTGGGTGATATTCCGGGACTGATGGTATGAAGGGGCCCCGCTGTATGGGGGTGAGTTGCTGCTGCTGCTGCTCTACCAGATGAGCTCTGAGCTCCACGGGACTCTTCCGATCCAAGAGCTCTGCCACACGGGAGCTCCCACCACCACCACCTGGCGTTGACGCCCGTCAACGCCCGGTGGTGGCGGTGGTGGTGGTGGAATGTGGTGGTGGTGGTGTGTGTGTGCGTGTGGTGGTAGTGTGTGGTGGTGGTGTTGGTGGTGGTGTCTGTACATATAAGAATGAACATGTGTCCCTCATCAATCCTTATGTATTGGTCGACAGATCAACATGTCGTGTACGTGTACGTTCTGTCAGAGAACCTTCTCTCGTCGCGATAGTATGCTCAGGCACATTCAAGGCAAACACAACCAAGAGACACCGCCGAGTCCCGCTATATGTCCAACAAGTGCAGTAGAGCATCCCTATACGATGACGGTGAGCGGCACTACGGCATGTGGAAAGACGTCCTGGGTGGTGAAGTTCTTAGAGGAAGGTGTGGCAACCCCAGCTCCGACACGTGTTGTTTGATGTTATAGCCAATGGCAGCCCGCCTACGAAACTACGCGATTACAGAATGGGATTCCTCACGACATAGACGAACCGTATTACTTTGACCCCGAGCAGACCAACGTGGTAGTGCTAGATGATCTGATGAGTGCGGCCAAGGACAATTCACACGTTGCCGACTTGTTTACTAAAGGATCCCATCATAGGAATCTGTCCGTCATCTATTTGACCCAGAATCTCTTTCCTCAAGGGAAGGCGTCCAGAGATATTGCCTTGAACTGCCAATACTTTGTGTTGTTCTCCAATCCCATTGACAGAGCACAACTCCGTGTGTTTGGTAGTCGAATTTATCCTCAGAACATCGACCATTTCATGCAGGCGTTTCAAGGGGCAACAAGTCGTCCGTACGGCTACCTATTCGTAGATTTAAAAGACCATACCTCCGAAGATCGCCGGCTGACGACCCACCTGCTACCCGGCGAGGGATCACTGCAACGTCATATACCCCGACACCATCCACCGAGTCCACATCTGGTAGAGCAGCAGCAGCAACCCACCCCCATACAGCGGGGCCCCTTCATACCATCAGTCCCGGAATATCACCCAACCGTGAAGGACCAACTCAAACCCGTACAAGGGAATGAACATAATGTGAACTCGAGGCTATGGAAGGATTTGTTCAAAGGAAGTATGAACGCCGAGATGGGCAAGACGTTGAGGGTCACAGAAAACAAGTTTCAACGCAAAGGGTATTCGAAAGAGGAAGCCGCAATTTTAGCCCATAACAGATTGGCAACCAGACTACGACGGGCTTTACGTCAGCGGTATGTCGACCTCGTGACCCATATGAAATTGTTGGATAAGGACCCAGTCCATATGGAAATTGAAAGAACAGCGTCGATGTTGAAAACCGCGGGCATGAACTGGAAAGCGGCGTATGTCAGAGCAATAGCACAAAAGAAACATTTGTTCGAACGCATCATTAAACGACGTTAAAGCGTTTAGAAAGTGTGTTAAAGCGTTGAGACGGGCGTTAAGGCGTAACGACGGGCGTTGACGGGCGTCACTGCATTTCGATGAATTGGTGTCAATTCCATAGAAATCAGAGCTTCTGAGCTAATTCACCAGGGCGTTGAAGCGTTAGGCTAAGCGTTGATGGGCGTTACTGTCTATAAAAGCAAACGTATTTCCAAAAACACGCACAGTCGACGTTCAACCGTCAACATGGCTTATACTTGCTCTGAGTGCGAACGCACGTTCACCAGACATTACGATATGATGCGACACCAGAAAAATATACATGGGATTGAAGACTCTGACGAGTCCGTTGAGCCGAATGCTGATACAGAGACTGCTGAGAGTGTATCGACTGATACCGAAACAGAGATTGCTGAGAGTCTATCTAGTGATACGGAGAGCTTGACCTCAGATAGTCAGCATACGTCCGTGGAAAGTGAGGCAGAACCTACCTTCTGGGATCGTATTGTGACAGCAGCTATCAATACGCCGGACAGGATAATTTACAACAGGCGTATACACCCAAATGCGCCCCCGCATCAGGAAAACAGCCATGGCGATCTATAAACAGTATACCTTACTACCGCTTGAAATGAAAGGCGACCCCACGCACAGGTCCATCATGAAGACCAAGCGTCACTTGGAAGAGGCTATGGGGCTACCACCCACCGAGGCCCTGGAAAATGCGATCAGAATGCGCACACAACTGTTTCAGGACATGCTGCCCGAAGAATATCCAGGCCTGCCGACGACGCTTAGGTCACACCGAGCAAAGATGGAACTTTCTGAAATGGCGACTTCTGATTGGACAAGAATACATCTAACGGACAGGAACGAATATGACAGATGCAAATGGTGGCCTCTGATTCGGCAAGAGTCTTTTTGAGTTGTAAACATACCCAACGCGGCTCCCCCAGCGTGGGTATGATGTAACATTGGGGAAAATAAACTATATGAAAAAAAAACTTGTTGTTGTTGTTGTTCTCTCAAGTGTCATCCTTGTTGCTGTTGTTGTTCTCTCTCCGGTCTATATCATGGCGTCAAGGCGTTATGTTAGAGCGTTAAGGCGTAACTACGAGCGTTGACGGGCGTCATTGCATTTCGAAGAATTAGTGACAATTCCATGGAATATCTAGAAAATTAGAACTTCTGAGCTATTTCACCAGGGCGTTGAAGCGTTAAGCTTGGCGTTGGCGGTCGTTGCTACAAGATGACACCTCACACGACGCATTCGGACCAAGGATGGTCCCTCTCTACACCAAATACCTTCCTTCACTGCCCCAAAATGTCCATTTTGGCTACTACTCGTACTGATGACGTCACCAATGACGTCACAGATGACGTGAACATCCCTCAAATCGGGGTCTACACCCCGAGAGCTGCAAAATGACACCTCACACGACGCATTCGGACCAAGGATGGTCCCTCTCTACCCCAAATACCTTCCTTCACTGCCCCAAAATGTCCACTTTCGCTACTACTCGTACTGATGACGTCACCGATGGCGTCACAGATGACGTGGGCAGCCATCAAATCGGGGTCTACACCCCGAGAGCTACAAAAGGACACCCCGCACGACGCATTCGGACCAAGGATGGTCCATCTCGACACCAAAAACCTTCCTGCACCGTCCCAAAATGGCCACTTTACTTACTACAACCAACTGCGCATGCGCAGATTGACGCGACTTGCACTTAAAAACACGCTATTCTGACTCTACCCCACACAAGCTTCACTTTGACACCTTCCACGACCCATTCGGACCCATAGCGGTCCATCTTCTACCCCAAACACACACTCACATACCCACCAAAATGCCTGCTTTCTATACTACGGCCAGACTGCGCATGCGCAGAATATTGAAAACGGACGAACTATTAGTCCAGTCGGATGCTCATCCACGAGAGCTTCAAAATAAGACATCACACGACACTATAGGATCATTAGGGGCTCACCTAGACCCCAAAACGTCCACCCAGTATGGGCCTATACCCCTATAGCCAGTATGGGGCTATATGAGCCTACCCAGGCCTCGGTGAACTTTTTCCAAAAATTTCACCGTTTCGCTTCGAAACCCTTCCCATCGTGTTCTAAATGACGAGACGTGAAAAACAAATCCAAACAACCCATATCACAATGAACGTGTGTGAATTTCCCAGGTTGAACCTATACCCCTATATAGCCAGTATGGAGCTATATGAGCCTATATCCAGACCTACCCGGTACTTTTCGAAAAATTTCACCGTTTCGCTCGGGAAGCCTTCCCATCGTGTTCTAAATGACGAGACGAGAAAAACGAGACCCCACAATCCATGTCACAATGAACGTGTGTGAATTTCCCAGATTGGACCTATACCCCCATATAGCCAGTATGGGACTATATGGGCTATATGGTACTTTTCCAAAAATTTCACCGTTTCGCTCCAGGACCCTTCCCATCGTGTTCTAAATGACGAGACGTGAAAAACAAGACCAAATAACCCATATCACAATGAACGTGTGTGAATTTCCCAGGTTGAACCTATACCCCCATATAGCCAGTATAGGACTACATGGGGCTATATACAGACCTCGGTGACTTTTCCCCAAAATTTCACCAATTCGCTCCGGGACCCCTCCCATTGTGTTTTTCCCGGCGAGACGAGAAAAGCGAGACCCCACAACCAATAGTAACACCCACAAAAAAAATTGACCACCCCTCCCCCCATATAGCCAGTATGAGCCTATATACAGACCTCGGTGACTTTTCCCAAAAATTTCACCGATTCGCTCCGGGACCCCTCCCATTGTGTTTTTCTCGGCTCGACGAGAAAAACGAGACCCCACAACCCATAGTAACACCCACAAAAAAAATTTGACCACCCCTCCCCCAATATAGCCAGTATGAGCTTATATGGGGATATACTCATACAGGCATTTCCCCGTATATTGTGTATTGTAGGGGTAAAGTGCGTGTTCCGCTTTTTTTTGTGGAGAAATTTTTACATGCACCCACCCATGACTGGATGGACCTCGAGGAGAGCTTCACTTTGACCCTTTGCCGGAACTATAGTGACTCGGAGTTACCTCCCCCTAGATTGGAACTCTTCTGTGTTGGAGGTAGTTTTTGGTCTCTTGGGCTGGTGGCGCCCCCTGGCGGAAAAAAGGAACCAAGAGTTACCTCCCTGGAAAAATTGACTTTAAATGCTCTTTCCCTACTACTCCCGGGTGTAAAAAGGAATATGACTCTACACGTGTGGATTCAGGGTGTGAAAAGGAATAGGAACCAAACGTCGGGATATGACAGAAATAGTGATGAAAGCGACGTTAAATCAGATTCACTCACTGCCCATTTTGAATCTATTTAGAATCATGGGTAAATTCAAAATGGCGGCTATGTGAGGAACCAGAAAAGTGATGTTCCTGTGAGGAAAAGTGGGCAAAACCTATTTTATCTCGCATCAGCTTAATATTTACTTTTTCGAAGAAACATATAATAAAAGTTTCTAAAAATCTGACCGAAAAATCGACAAAAAATATCAGCTTTTTTAATGACTTCACTGTGACGTCATCAAAGCGGCCATCTTAGATTTTCTTCGTATTATCTGGTAGATACAATTCCCAAAAATCCCAGGCCAGATAGGGTTAAATATAAAATGCCGAAACTGAAACGCCAGATATATAACCCGTATAATTCTCTATTTTCATTCGTGTTAGACGAAAAGCTTTCGTTATGAAAAGTAATCAGCAAAGGACGTGTCAGCATTACCCGGGAAAAAACCCTCTTGCTGTCACGTTTGTAAAGCGGAAAAAATATTTCTCCATGTCAGCATGAAAAGCTGTGTTTCATATACCGAAATTTTACACTGAAAACTCTCACAGCCAATGGTGACGTAAAACGGCGTCGATCAACGTTGGAAAATGGGTGCTTGGTCGTTTTTATATTTTCTGGATACATTTTCACAGGGAATTCCCTTTATATACAAATTATGACACCTCCAACCAAAATCTAATTCCATGTTCTCAATTTTATCAAATATACCACAAACATATATTGAAATATCATTTTGGTTGAAGGTGTCATATTTTCATGAAATTTAAAATAAGTTTGGTTTTCTCTGTTCACTTAGAAGGCGGCGTTAAATTGGCATTGTAAGAGTGTTTGGTGTTGCATAGCTTCTTGGCCGTGTGGTTAGAGCGTTTGGTTGTGAATGAAGAATGCTGTCAATTTTGAGTTCGAATCACAATTTTGTCATTTTTTTTTTATCCATATGACTCCTGAAGAAATATTTCTGGAGTAAAATAATAAAAAAATATTTTACAATTAATATTTTGTAAGTAGAAAATCCCCAAAGCTGTTTTGTTTCCTTCACCACTTGTACTTCCGCTTGCAGTACAACGTATCACCCGAAACGGATAGGCCTAAATAGTTTTGTCATCAATGCGTACGATATTTAATTCATGGATGTGCGTATTTTGTAGTAAAGTAACATAGCAATGGCAAATATGAACAGCAGTGTGCCACTCAGCCTTACATGAAGGACCTGTTCATGACGAGCGCATGGCACACTCAATTAACTCTGTATAATAATAGAATTGGGGAAGACCGGCCTTTATTGCTTGAATACGTCATTCGTATAGCACAAATCGAGGAAAGCTGCCAAGAGGGTTTTTTCCCGGGTAAAGCTGACATGTTCTTTGTAGAGAACAGAAATGCGACTGAGCGGAAATGGTGAAAAATAAGAAAAGAAATCGGTGAAAGAATTTTTTATATGTACCGGTAATAAAAGAAAATCAATAAACTTGTCAAAATGACATGGGTGAGCTCTCCGGTTGTAACAAGTGAAGAGCACGACCTTGGGTGTCAGAGCGATTTAGTACTACTTCCCCATGTTCCCGTCTGCATCACAGTCGTTATCATTTCTCTAACAACTGACATCATTCCGTTTTGTTCCGAATATATGAGGGACACTTTTCTCGTGGTTCGCTTTGTTTACGATGGAAGGAACTGAACGGGAACTGAATGCCGCGGAAAGTGAAGGGCAGAAATTGTCAGCTCTGAAAGCAACAGGCTCAGATGTCCCTTGGAAAAAATGTCGCGTCGGTCAGTATACCCTAGGGTCACTGTATTGTAACTGGGGCACCATGATTTTGCAATAAAGAGATTGGTCAAAATCTTCATACATCTAGTCAGATACTTGACTGGTTGCCTTCCCTAATTAAAAAAGCAGCGGAAGTATCCCAAGCTGGTTAAATACTACACTCTGTATTATGGCCTCCAACTCGCAGGTCTGAGGAGCCAATCCACTTCTCTTCGGTCTCACTGTATGTATGCATTTCTCACGGTGACCAGTCGGAACCAACCCACGTATGTGTCGGGTAACTTGCTATGAAGTCGGAAAGGTTAGCCAATCAATTGCGCTCTATCGAAGCAAGGTCAGTGCCATTATGAAAAACGGAACATAATTGAATAATTACCGTAATGAGTAGGAAGTTTACTGGTACACTGAATGCAAGACTCAATATCTAATGGATTTTCTTTTATCATCCTCGATATAAAAGGTTTGTACTATATTCCGTGCCAGCCCTGCATAAAAACGGGCTCTGTGAAACTAATACGTGAACGGTCTGCTAGATATATCAACCAATGAACAGACAACAAGGGAGGATGGTTCGCCGTTATCGTGGAATCTCGTTATATTTTCTGGAGGAAAAACTGGATGGACAATATGTTTGATTCATGTCTTACGTCAAGGTTAAGATAATGTGACGTTCGAGCGGTCAGAAAACGTCTATCTTTGCGGTGTACACGAGACTTGAGGCGGCCTGGTCTCAGGCCCCTGTGACAAATTGTCAGGCTGATGTGAACGCAGTCTCGTATGACTGGAATTGGCCAACGAGGAAGGTCCGATTCAACCTGTCACCTTGTCTGGATCGAGGAGGTAGGATGGGAGGGACCTGTAGAAACAACCAAGGCAATAATAAAGTAATAATATTGTATTCTGCAATGTACACAGCTCTGTACGCGCACAATACCTGTAATAAAGATCCCTACTCTAGAGGTAGTTATCGTTAAGTGTTATCTTTATCTTAAAGAGAAAGACTAATAATATACAATATATACAAGAGACCCTATCTATGACGCGTCACGACCCAGTCTTCGTCCAGACTGGCTCTCGTCGTGGTATGGTACGGCGTCTCTGGTTCCTCTCCGGTCGTAGGCGTAGCCCCGGACTGTATGGAACGTCTACCGTGTCTAAGGTTACACGGCCCAGTTCATCTAAGCGTTATTAATCGTCTCTGGAATCCTCTCCGTATCACTGCCTCTCCTAGCAGTAGCCCTTCGGCAGCGTCGGTCCGTACAGCACACCACAGCGTCTTCGGCGGCAGCCCCTTTCGGCTCGGCAGACCTCACGTCTTCGGCGGCCCGAATTCGGCAGCCCGAATTCGGCGGCGACCCCTTTCGGCTCGGCAGACTTCACGTCTTCGGCTCGGCCCGAATTCGGCGACCCGTCTTCGGCTCGGCACACTTCTCGTCTTCGGCTCGGCCCGAATTCGGCGACCCGACTTCGGCTCGGCAGACCTCTCGTCTTCGGCTCGGCCCGAATTCGGCGACCCGACTTCGGCCCTCACGGCGTTGACCCAAGGACGAGTTAATAGGCTCAGATTGTCTGCATATATATGTGGTAATAATACCCTGGTCTCGGAGGTGTATTATTACCTTACAATGTAATGTCAATTAATACCAATGATTTGTAATAGAATTCAGAGTCTTGCGGCAAAGCATAATTCGAGCCCTGCGACAATGTAAATATGTACAGTGGATGTAAGCTTGTGTTATCAGTTACTCCTAGCCGAGGCCTGTGAATAACTAGTGTAGATGATTGTGATTAGATCCATTCCGTCCCTAAGGCCGACGATCTGGTGTCTGTGTGTGAGTATATGTAATCATGTAACATGGTACTTGTGTGATGGGCTGCAATGTGGGATATTTGGTGCTCTGTATTCCCCGTTGATGGACATCTCGTCTTCAGATACTGTGCGTGTTAGTATCTTATCCCCGTCGGGCGGTTCGTCTCGTCATCAGATACTGTGCGTGTTAGTATCTTATCCCCGTCTGGCGGTTCGTCTCGTCATCAGATACTGTGCGTGTTAGTATCTATTATCCCCAAGCTATGGCTTAGCTCTCGGCTTTCCAACCCTTCGGCAGATGGTTCGGCGCTGTTTCGGCAGTCAATTCGGCACTTTCGGCACTTTCGGCGCATTCGGCGCATTTGCGGCGATCCTGTCTCTGTGCTCTTCCGCACGATGTGCACCCGCCGATCGTCTGGGACAGAATACTGAACGTCCATTTCTCCGCGTCTTATATAGGCTCTGGCTCCCATAATCCTTTGCGCGCCCAAACATGGCAGCCCCCATAAAACGAAAGTATAGACTCCGGCGGTGTTGGATTTCGTGTCAGATCAGCAGAGTTCGACTTCTCTCGCCCGGTTTCGATGCAAGATGCGTGTCAGGGATATTTACACGTCACTCGCTGAAAGTTTCAGCACACAGTTAATACAGGTAAGTCGAATATCCACCATTGTCGGTCCATTCACAATGCTATTTACACTGTCAGCATTAGAACGAAAATAACATTCTCCAGGTCATGGGCATTTTCGTCACACTACCCACGCCTTCGAAAACACGACGCCCTCGTCGTGGAGCTCGGCACAGCTACCAATCACCGGTGAGTAGAACGAACACGCAGTCTTTTATCCGAATGGGTAGATAGTCCACAGTATAATAACAAAGGCTTCAATACGGTAGAATTACATCAGACGTTCCTCCCAGCGGTCTGCTGGGTCGTCACTGAAGGAGGAGACATCAGGTCCCTGCTTTAGGCACTAACCAAACACTGCCGAATTACACTAATCCCGATAACGCGCGGGGCGTCTAATCTCTCGACCTCGGGTCGTCCGCCGCGGTTCTGTCTCGGCCTCGGCCGGGGGTAAAGCTTCCATGTCGAGATCCAATGGTGATGCAGACTGCAAATCAACCTCGAAATCGGCAAATCTCCGTGGTCGCCGTATCTCACGCCCGCCCCGGGTCAATCGAGGTCGCCGGTCAACAGTCGGCGTTCTGACGACAGTCGATGGTTCCATGGGGTAAGGAAAGATAGCCCCATATCCGACGCTATCATCTGATTCTACATCTCCATCGTCGCCAGACGTTTCTTCAGACTCACTGGTGGACATCTCACGAGCATAGAAAGGCTTCAGCTTGTCATGGTGAACAACCCGGAGACCTCCGTCCTCATCTGCAATGCGGTAGGTCACGTCCGTGAGAGCTTCCTTTATCACGTATGGTCCTGCCCAGCGGTCTCGTAGTTTCCGATTCTCTCCACGTCTTGGAGCAGAAATGTACAGGTAAACCTGATCTCCAGGTTTGTACTTTTGCGGAAAGGCCTTGCTATCATATACCCTCTTCTGGCGCCGCAGGCTCTTCCCAGTCACTTCTCGGGCGTTACGATGAATCTCGTCCATCTCGTCCCGTAGTTCTCCTACCCACTCTGTAGGTTCCACTTGCTGACGTGGAGGAGCTCCCAGTACCAAGTGAGATGGCAGAGAGACTTCTCTCCCGAACACCATCATATTCGGCGAGAATCCTGTCGTCTCATGGGCTGTAGCACGATAGGACATCACTACAAGCGGTATATGCAAGTCCCAGTCGCTTGGATGACGGTCAACACTGGCATGTAGCATTTGGGCTAATGTTCTGTTGAACCGCTCAATCATGCCATTCGATTGGGGGTGGTATGGCGTCGTCCTTGTCTTCCTCATCCCCAAAATTCGGCACATCCCTTTGAAGACTCGGCTCTCAAACTGGCGGCCTTGGTCCGAATGGATCGCCATTGGAACACCGAACTTGGTCACATAGTGTTCCACCACAGCCTGTGCAACAGTAGGAGCTTCTTGGTTGGGCATGGCAACGGCTTCGACCCAACGGGTAAAATAGTCTCCGATGACCGCAATATACTGGTTTCCACTGCCCGTCTCGGGCATTGGCCCAAGGATGTCGACTGCAATCCTCTCTCCCGGACAACCAGTCATCTGTCCACTGTGTGGTCCTCGCGGTTTGCGTCCAGCCTGCTTTCTTCTGTTACATACATCGCAGCTTCGGCACCATTGGCGTATGTCCGTCTGCAGGCCAGGCCAGGTATAGGCCTGCCTCACCTTCGCTAAAGTCTTCTTTACTCCGAGATGTCCACCGGTGAGACCGTCGTGGCACTCTCTTAACACTTTACGGCGCAAGGAACGAGGTACTACCAGCAGTCGTCGCTTGACCTTACCACGGTCATCCACCCAACGTCTAACCAACAGCGAATCGCAAATCTCCAACATATCGAAGGCACCCCACAGGCTCTTCGTGACGAGTCCGTACGGACTGACGTCTTCTCGGTTTGGTCGGCTACCTTGCCGCACCCAGTCGAGAACAGGTTGTAGGTCGGGATCTTCGGCCTGGGCTCGGCCGAATCCTTCGGTTGGCGACACCATCTCAATCACACGGGCGGCTGCCTGAACGTCATCGCTGCTTGATCGACCACACTGTTTGCATGGGATACGACTCAGTGCGTCGGCGTTACCATGTTTCCGACCCGGACGATGCTCGATGTTGAAATCGTAGACGCCAAGGGCCTGAATCCAACGGGCCAGCTGTCCTTCCGGTTCCTTGAACCGCATGAGCCATCTCAGCGAGGCGTGATCGGTGCGAAGCAGGAACTTCCGCCCAAACAAGTAGTGTCGAAAGCATTTGACGAAATGCACAACAGCCAGCAGTTCTCTTCTCGTCACACAGTAGGCTCGTTCGGCCTTCGACAACACGCGGCTGGCGTATGCCACGACCTTCTCTTCTCCATCTATCACCTGTGACAAAACGGCCCCGATGCCGTAGTTACTCGCGTCCGTGTCCAAAATGAAAGGGAGTCTAAAGTCTGGCATAGCAAGCACAGGCGCGGTTGTCAGCTTGTTTTTCAGGGTGTCGAAGGCTTGCTGCGCTGTGTTGTCCCATATGAAGACTGTCTTCTTTTCAGTTAACGTATGCAGCGGCGCTGCAATGGTGGCAAAATCCCGGATGAAACGTCGATAGTAGCTGCAGAGACCCAGGAAGCTCCGAACCTCGGTCTGCGAAACGGGTGGAGGCCAGTCTCGCACAGCACGGATCTTCTGTGGGTCAGTTCCAATCCCATTCTGCGATACTACGTGGCCTAGATAAAGGACTTGTCGTGCCCCTATGACGCACTTGGACGGCTTGAGCTTAAGACCATGATGTTTTAACCTCTCGAAGACCCCATCAAGACGCTGAATCATCTCGTCAAACGTTCGTCCAAAAACGATGATATCGTCAAGGTAGACGAGACACGTATCATAATGGAGTCCTGCTAGGATGGCTTCCATTAGACGCTCAAAGGTCCCGGGCGCATTGCAGAGCCCGAACGGCATAACACGGAACTGGTACAGACCTTTCCTGGTTGCAAAGGCTGTCTTGCATCTATCTTCGGGGGACACTTCAACTTGCCAGTACCCTGACATTAAGTCAAGGGTACTACACCAACTTGCACCTGCTAAAGAATCCAGAGAGTCGTCGATCCTCGGCAACGGGTAAGCATCCTTCTCTGTTATCTTGTTCAAAGCACGGTAGTCAACGCAGAAGCGCATTTTCCCGTCCTTCTTTTTCACCAGAACTACCGGCGCTGACCACGGTCCACTGGATGGCTCGACCACTCCACGCTGTAACATGTCTTCAACTTGCTCATCGATCATTTCACGGGCGTGAATCGGCGGTCGCCTCGGGGGAATGCGGATGGGCGGTGCACTTCCAGTCTTTATGTGATGTTGTACCATCGTCGTTCGACCTAGATCAGTATCGTCCTTAGCGAACAGGTCAGTATATCGGGTGACCAAATCTTCTACAGCCAGGGCTTGGTCTGTCTCTAGGCCTTCGCTGGATCGTCGAACCAGATCTGTAAGGTGGTCTGGACATGCGCTGGTCGGCACGGCGAGTCTCGGTCTACTAGGTTTCGCACGGCTCGGCGTCGACGCTTCGGCCGCACTCGAAACTTGATCGTCCACTACTTCTACTTCACCCATACGACCGCACAGCGTCCCGGCTTGGACTACAGTCGGATCTGAGGACAAGTTGAGGAACCTCAGGGTGACTTCGCAGTCACGGTCGACCTCGGTGAGGACCCTGGCCACCATGGCTCCTGTCTTCTGGGTAAACTCCGGTTCGTTTTCGATCATCCCTACCTCGCCTGGTAGGCCCCCACGAACTTTTCCCGTTACAACGGCTTCGGCTCCAGCAGGAATAGTCACAGTCTCGGTCACGGCTACACGGTAACAGCCTGCGCTCCCCACGACCTCGCATTGGATGTAGCGGCCACCATACTTGACCCTGTGGCGCTCCGTATCGATCTTGGTACAGTGGGTGCTGAGGAAGTCGTACCCTAGAAGCGCGTCCACTGTCAGATCTCCGACTATCATCTTCTGTGTTCGTGTGGTACCGTCTATAGTGATTTTAAAATCAGCTTCACCTTTCAGGGGCATCAGCGTACCGTCAGCCATTCGAATACTAGCATAAGATGGGCTACTCAAGGCTGGTCTGAGCCGCGGACTCAGCTGCTGGTATACTTTCTCGCTCAGGAGGGAAATCGACGCCCCCGTGTCAACACAACACCACATCTTCACTGGCCCGATCTTGGCAGGCAAATAGAGTCCAGCTTCCCCGGAAGTATTAACTTTGGGAGGATTCTTGGGCGATCTCGGCGGTTTAGAGTCATCTGTTCTGGACAAATCTGGACAGTCCACCCGGTAATGACCCTCTCTGCCGCACGACCAGCAAGCATTACTTCGCTCCCGATTCCCATACGTCCGTTGTTGACCTCTGGTGTATCTTTGTGGTCGTCGCCGTGGTTGAGGTTGAGACTTTCGCATTATTTCTTCCATCAATTCTTTGATCTGTTTTCTCAGGCGAGCTTCAGATTCTTCGTCATCCTCGGAGGTTGCAGCTAATCCCTCATCTTTACTAGGAACCGTGGACTTCGCGGTTGCCCAAGTCTTACGACCTTGCGAGGACTTGAATGCTTCTACTTCTACAGCAGAGTGTACAGCTGCATCTAAGGTCTTCGGCCGCGTCTGCCACACAAGGAATCTTAGCTCGTCCCCAATAGCCTCCAAAAACTGATCCTTTGCCAAGGTATCCTGTACGTCATCTCCGGCCTCGGGATAAGCCTGTTGTGCAAGCCGAATTAATGCCTGAGCTAGGCCCGGAAGATCTTCTGACTTCTCTCGGTATCTGGATTTTAACTGCGTTTTATACAAATCCAATTGATTCGGCGGAGCAAAACGCTTCTCCAAGGCATCCCTCAATCGTCCATAGTCAGCACTCCCTGGTTCTGATTTCAAGCTGGCTAAAAGCTGCTGGGCAGATCCTCGGAGGGCGACGGCCAGATATTGACCCCGTTGTGAGTATGTCCATCCGTTGATAGCAGCACAGTGATCGAAATGGGAGAGATAATCCCGTAATGGCGTTGTCCCATCATAGGTAGCTGCCTTTGCCGCAGTCAACATCGGTCGCCTCGCCTCAACCGCAGGGGTCGATGTCTGCAATGGCTGCCTCCAGCTCATGGGCTCATCTCGTCCTCTCCTCGGCGGCGGCGGCGTCTGATCGCAACCCTGCTGCGACCCGGACATACATTCGGTTCGGCGGTAATCACCAACCATTTCGGCAGTTCCACAACCCGCATTCAGCTCTGCGGCGTCGTTTTCAGTGTCCGGTCGTCTGATCGCCTCTCTTTCCTGAATCTGACTGTCGGTGATTCTGGACATCTGGCTCGCCATCATCGATACAGTCGACTCGAACGCTCTGGCCATAGACCCGATGGTTTGTCGTAGCTCGGCAATCTCTTCCATTATCTGTACTGTCGAATCGTCGTCACGGTGTTCATATCGGCCCCCGAGACCGTGGTTATCAGAACCAGAGTCTTTAGGGGCTCGATAACTTCCGTTCTCGTCGGGCAACGTCTGCCACGAAGGTATCGGCGACAGGTCAGCTGGGGGAGCCGATAGCACTGTGTCCAGCTCTACTGTGGACAGGTCTAGCAAATCCACACTCTTCGGTGCCTCAAACGCTGATCGTCCGGTCCCCACTCCTCGTCGTGACTCTTCTCGGTCCCTCGGAGTTGGCGTTATGGGCAGTTGCCGCCGGCTTCTCGCCCTCCCTGACTGCCAGTCGCTGTCCGCTGGACGTAGTTCGGAGCCGACATCTCCAATACTCATGCTTGGTTTTCTGGTTTCTTCCCAGCGTGGTCCCTTCTCCATCGGTTTCCCGGTGTTGGCCATCCCACCGCTGCCACCAGTTGTGACGTTCGAGCGGTCAGAAAACGTCTATCTTTGCGGTGTACACGAGACTTGAGGTGGCCTGGTATCAGGCCCCAGTGACAAATTGTCAGGCTGATGTGAACGCAGTCTCGTATGACTGGAATTGGCCAACGAGGAAGGTCCGATTCAACCTGTCACCTTGTCTGGATCGAGGAGGTAGGATGGGAGGGACCTGTAGAAACAACCAAGGCAATAATAAAGTAATAATATTGTATTCTGCAATGTACACAGCTCTGTACGCGCACAGTACCTGTAATAAAGATCCCTACTCTAGAGGTAGTTATCGTTAAGTGTTATCTTTATCTTAAAGAGAAAGACTAATAATATACAGTATTTACAAGAGACCCTATCTATGACGCGTCACGGCCCAGTCTCGTCCAGACTGGCTCTCATCGTGGTATGGTACGGCGTCTCTGGTTCCTCTCCGGTCGTAGGCGTAGCCCCGGACTGTATGGAACATCTACCGTGTCTAAGGTTACACGGCCCAGTTCATCTAAGCGTTATTAATCGTCTCTGGAATCCTCTCCGTATCACTGCCTCTCCTGGCAGTAGCCCTTCGGCGGCGTCGGTCCGTACAGCACACCACAGCGTCTTCGGCGGCAGCCCCTTTCGGCTCGGCAGACCTCACGTCTTCGGCGCCGAATTCGGCCCGCCCCCTTTCGGCTCGGCACTTCTCTGTTATCGGCGGCCCGAATTCGGCGACCCGAACATCGGCCCGGCAGACTTCACGTCTTCGGCTCGGCCCGATTTCGGCGACCCGTCTTCGGCTCGGCAAACTTCTCGTCTTCGGCTCGGCCCGATTTCGGCGACCCGTCTTCGGCTCGGCAAACTTCTCGTCTTCGGCTCGGCCCGATTTCGGCGACCCGTCTTCGGCTCGGCAAACTTCTCGTCTTCGGCTCGGCCCGATTTCGGCGACCCGACTTCGGCCCTCACGGCGTTGACCCAAGGACGAGTTAATAGGCTCAGATTGTCTGCATATATATGTGGTAATAATACCCTGGTCTCGGAGGTGTATTATTACCTTACAATGTAATGTCAATTAATACCAATGATTTGTAATAGTATTCAAGACTTGCAGCAAAGCATAATTCGAACCCTGCGGCAGTGTAAATATGTACAATGGATGTAAGCTTGTGTTATCAGTTATCCCTAGTCGAGGCCTGTGAATAACTAGGGTAGATGATTGTGATTAGATCTATTCCGTCCCTAAGGCCGACGATCTGGTGTCTGTGTGTGAGTATATGTAATCATGTAACATGGTATTTGTGTGATGGGCTGCAATGTGGGATAGTTGGTGCTCTGTATTCCCCGTTGATGGACATCTCGTCTTCAGATACTGTGCGTGTTAGTATCTTATCCCCGTCCGGCGGTTCGTCTCGTCATCAGATACTGTGCGTGTTAGTATCTATTATCCCCAAGCTATGGCTTAGCTCTCGGCTTTCCAACCCTTCGGCAGATGGTTCGGCGCTGTTTCGGCAGTCAATTCGGCACTTTCGGCACTTTCGGCACATTCGGCGCATTTGCGGCGATCCTGTCTCTGTGCTCTTCCGCACGATGTGCACCCGCCGATCGTCTGGGACAGATTGCCGAACGTCCATTTCTCCACGTCTTATATAG
Organism: Hanleya hanleyi; assembly: GCA_036873755.1. Classification (NCBI taxonomy): domain Eukaryota; kingdom Metazoa; phylum Mollusca; class Polyplacophora; order Lepidopleurida; family Hanleyidae; genus Hanleya; species Hanleya hanleyi. The sequence continues at coordinate 136,498 of JAVTVY010032670.1, forward strand.
GCTCTGGCTCCCATAATCCTTTGCGCGCCCAAACATGGCAGCCCCCATAAAACGAAAGTATAGACTCCGGCGGTGTTGGATTTCGTGTCAGATCAGCAGAGTTCGACTTCTCTCGCCCGGTTTCGATGCAAGATGCGTGTCAGGGACATTTACACGTCCCTCGCTGAAAGTTTCAGCGCACAGTTGATACAGGTAAGTCGAATATCCACCATTATCGGTCCATTCACAATGCTATTTACACTGTCAGCATTAGAACGAAAATAACATTCTCCAGGTCATGGGCATTTTCGTCACACAGGGATTGTGCTTTTTCGCTCGTCGAGTAAGTTGTTGCTTTGTTTTTCATATGTTGACCTATTCAACTACATGTATTTAATGATTTGTACAATTTCAGACAATTATATTAATAATCTTTTATTAATATAATTTGTTATTCAACCTGTGAACTCACCAAATTTTCCACCCCCCCCCCCCCTCAACCGGGTCACTCGATGTTGAGTTGGAGTTGGGAGGGGGGGGGGGGCACGGGCTTAAAACTGAATAGTCATCAATAAATGTTGGCCTGGAGAGGTGAATTGTCATGAATTTTATATTACATTTATGGAAAAGTCAGGAATTTTCTCCGTAAGTTCTTTCATGCCATGAATATTGAACACATTGATTGAAGGCCTTGAATTTTAGGCCTAGACCATGGCCGACCCATGCACCTATAGCTATAGATATTTAATTTTGTGATATAATGACAACGTACATATCATGCATGGGAATTTTCCTTCAATAGGCTGATTTCGGACTTTTTCATCAAAATTTAAAAAAATAATAGGCCTAAGTTGTCAGTCCCAAAAATGCCATATTCCTTGTAGGGGGTGAGAAATTTAAAAAATTTTGAAGTAGACTTTAGATATTTTCAGTAACATTTCCCATGACTGACATAGGGTTTAGCAGAATTTCGGCCTCTCGACCTGGGTCATCTAGCTGGCTGACATTTAATTTTGTTATATAGACAATGTAGAGTTTAGTGTTGAACATGGGGTGGATCTGCGCTCATAAAAATCAATAATACCTACAGCTTTGCACTCATTTGGGTGGCATACATGATTGCCTACTTTCCTGGCCTTCCTCAGTTCAGCTTCTTTCATTTCCATAAACATAAAAAAAAAACAAAACAAAAAAACGAGCCCATCGTCGCCATCTTAGAACACTCACGCGTGATTCTGATTCTCGTGCATGACACTATCTAAATTCAGGATTACAGAAGAGTGGAAAAAATGAATCCGCTGGCTTAGTCGACCCAGTCGCTTGGGAAATTAATAAAAAAAAGTTATCTTTTTTGGTATGTGCCATATTCAGGCCTTCAAGTGCCTCCTATATTTCCTATATTTTTGAGTCATTCCTATATTTTCCTATATTTTACTCAAAACCTCCTATATTTCTTTTTTTTCGCCTCGCTTTGCTCGGCAAATATGAAAACATTTCAATCTCCCTATGTTGAATCAAATAACAGAAGAGGTCACCTGAAAAGACCACCACTATGACCGCATTCAGTGAAAGTAATTTGATTAACCACCAGAAAACTACCAAGTTTGGAACATACAATGTAGTACAGACCTGTATTACACTCCTTTATTTCCTATATTTTATACAGAAAATTCCTTTATTTTTGCAAATTTCCTCCTATATTTTCTCCTATATTTTCACTGTGAGCCACTTGAAGGCCTGCATATTCTATCATGCGTGATACCGATAGTTAGAATTTTATATTCAAATGCAGATGGGCCATTTTCATTAACTGGTTGGCTGCTGGATTCTTCTTTATGGTGCACTGCAGAAGTTCTCATTTTTACGATATTACACTATTAAACCCGGGTTTCATGAGCGAAAATATCATTCATACATGTGTGCCAAGATTTGCCTCACGTAGCAGCTGGTCCATAATAGTTCAGTCAACGTTTAAATGATTTCATTTTATGCCGAAATATATAAAATTGTCAGCGTAAATAAAATTTATTGGAAGAGACTGCAGTATTTTGAGCATATTTGCCGTCGAAAATGGCGAATTATGAGGAATTACAGCGGAAAAACTTGGTTTTTCAGCTGCCTTTGTCCCGGGTCTTTTCCAACTTTTCGTCTGCCATTGGTAGCGTGTGACGTCTCATTGGAAAGGGAATTCCTTATAGTTTCTGATTAGAGCCTTGAATTCGTCCGATGGCCAATCAAACAGACGATAACATCGCAAATATGCAAGAGGTGTTTTCCCGTTTCTCTAGTTACGCTAGCAGCCGATCGAGATATCGGTTACCTTGATTGGATAAGCGTGGTCCCGTGACCTACAATAAAGCTACATCGAAGCGATCATTGGCCATAGCCCTTCAACTGGGTCAAGTTCATCTAGAGAAGACGCCATTTTTCTGTCATCGCCAAGAATTACGTGGCGTTCAGGTCGTCAGAAATGTAAAAATAAAGTTTGTTGCGATGATTTCATTATGTCTCCCCCAACTATGTTGGGGGGAGACATCTAGTGTTTGTGCTGTCTGTCTGTCTGTCTGGATGGATGGATGTCTGTCCGTCCCCTTGCCTTGTCTGCAAGATATCTTGAGAACTACTGGATGGAATTTCACCAAACTTGGATGGAAGCTTCATTGGGATAGCCCCCTCATTTCAGGGGTCGAAAAGTTCGGCTGTCCACCTGTCGCGGACATGTAGATTTTGCATGTGACAGGTTGAAATAAAAAGTGCCTGTCGCTTGCGACAGGTGGAATATTCACCTTGCACTGTATATATTTTATGTTGTCAATTAGCCGAATTCGTCAAAAAGCCCTCGCCTTTCGAACCGATTCAAAATCCTCGGGAGCCGGGTGACTTTCCTTTATTGTTTACCGTCGTCGACTCGCCAGACTTTCGCATGGCCGCCCCGATACATGCGTGTACCATTTCTAGTGACGTAGAGCGTTATCCAGGCACACAAAAATGCTGACGTCACGGATTCGTGTTATCTTGTTCAAAAGCGTATCCCCTGGTTGTCAACGACGCTGATCGTCATTTTGACAGATAATAATTAATATGGATCGATTCTTGAAACGCAAAACTTCCGACGATATGTCTTGTGCCATGCCACTCCACCAGGTATTGAAACTGACGAGAATATGCCTGACTTGGCCCCAGATTCAGACGAGACGCCCAGCACCAACACTGTAACTGACGACGCAACAACAACAACAACTTTCAAACGGAGAAAGAGAGTTTTCAAGTTTAGTGACAAATGGACAATTAACTGTGTAATACCATCAGTGAAACGGAATAGTTCGTTAATAGTGCTGGGGGGTATATTTTTTTATTTTATATTATTGTCATTCTGCAAGTCCGTGTTCGGGTTTTTTGAGCGAGTAGCGATACATGTTTTGAATTAACCAGGCACCACGTGACTACCCATTGTTCGGGACAGCACGGTGTGTCGCCTGTTGGTGATGTTCGCTTTCTTTTCCTAAAGAATAAACCCGTTATTTCAGGTATGTTTACGTTAGCATGATAGTTAAATGTCTAGAGTACATTTTGTGATGATCACGGCAATCTGAAAGTGTAAACATAGCCAGTTTGACAGTCTTTCGTGTACCTTGTGCACCCGTCGGTAAACCAGTCTGGCGGATTTCCATTGTACCATGTGCGCCATTCGGGAACCCTCTTCCAAGCCATTCGGGCTTATCACATAATGTGTTTATGTCGAGTACTGACTAGAATTAGTGCGGAATATTGATAGACTGCTGTCAGATTTATTTCTGGAAATTACCGGATGTATAAACAAATGTGTTCAGTGCATGTAAACGTTGTTATAGTACAATCTGATAATATCTTGCTCATTTATCTGAAGAGGTCACCCACTATGTACTGTGTCGCATAATTGTTCTATTGCTGAAGAGGTTATTGTCGACCTGGGTGTCTTGGTAACTATCCCACAGTAGTATACTGGATTATTTGTAAACACCACAGTAAATTTGAGTAGAGATTGCTAATTTCTCTGAATGTATCATCCACTATATAATTATTGCATCATCGTGAATTGCCAGATAAGTCATTGTCGACCCATATGTTCTAGTCTAGACTTTCTCACATAGTTGGAATTATATCCAGAGTGAATGTAAAGATAAACTAGTCAACACAGTATTTTTGCATAAACATGTAAGTTTTATTTTATATCATTCTAAATTGTGAAACTGTTAACCAGGCACCACGTGACTACCCATTGTTCGGGACAGCACGGTGTGTCGCCTGTTGGTGATGTTCGCTTTCTTTTCCTAAAGAATAAACCCGTTATTTCAGATTGATGCCTGGTCTTTTACTCCTTGTTGAATCGAAGACGTGTAACATTTTGGGGGCCTGTGTCCGGGAGGAGTAGACCAGAGGTTGAGAGATGGTACAAGAAGTCCAGTGGTAGTCTCAAAGTTGCCCAGTGGTTTGCCGAGAGGAGACAGTGGAGAATAAACTCAAGGGTGGTGGATATTCTCACTTGGTACTCACAGCGGTTTGCCAAGACGGGACTGAGGGAGATTAAC